>PVJH01020885.1:0-39866 GCA_004026705.1 Nesogale talazaci
CCAGAACTCTGCACCCACTGACCTATGACTTCCTGAGACGGAAGCAGACTTTATAGACTGATTTCGGGCATATGGGTTATTATTGGACTTATGACTTTGCACTGGACTGGATTGGGATGCCTTCTTAAGGTCACATTTCTTTTGTATATAAACCCTTTCCTTATACCTATATGCATGTCTCTGAAATTTTGTTCCTCTAGTCTACCCGGACTAACACAGGGTTAGTGTTAGTGCTACCAAAAAAGGTTGGCAATTTGAGATCACCAGCCATTAAATATAAGAAAATATGGCATTCTGCTTCAAAAAGATCACAAGCTTGGAAGCCCCACGAATTAGTTCTGTTGTGTCATCAATGAGTTGGAAGTAACTCAGTGGTAATGAGCTATAGAAAGAGGATAATAGGTTTCAGTGAAATTAAGGAGGGCTTCTTCCCATTTAATAAATATTTGAGATGAAATGGCACAAACAATTGGACAAATGATGTTACAAAATGGTCTCTACAGTTGAAAAAGAAAAGACTTCTAAAGAATTTCCCATGATTCTACATTTTATTATTAAAATCACATATATTTTAAGAAAAAATGAAATAGAAAATCAGATTGAGTTGGAATATTAAAGGATTCCATGCACGAAATATTGAATAACGTTGCATGCATCAAAATTAGAAGGAAGAGAAACACAATCTTATTGATCCGGAAAGAATTCATAGATTATCAACAATTTCAACCAATAGGATATAATCAATAACCAAAATTTGAGGGAAGTCACAGCTTCACTGAAGGCATAAGCAAAAAACAAGACTTCAGGAATGGTTGGAATGCCAAGTGAAATCATTTAACGAGATGATGAAACACTGGAACGCTCACCTATCTATGGCTAAAATTTGAAAAGCAGTCATTTGCCAATTGATGGGAAGAAGTGCATATTTTTGCCTCTTCTAAAGAAGTGTCAAAACATTGAGCACTATAACTAGTATTACATGCAAGTACAATATCACTGAACATAATCCAAAAAAATATTTGTAGCAGCAACAGTCACAGGAAGTTGCCAGATATTTAAACTGGATTCAGCAGAGGACCTTGTATGCATGATATCCTTGTTTATGTCAGATGTCTCTTGTATGAAGCAAAGGATACCAGGAAGGCATTTACTTGAGCTTTATTGACTATGTAAAGATATTTTTACTATGTGAATAACAGCCAATGGGTGTCTTTCAATGTTGAATATAAACTAAGTGATCTTCTCTATAAATCTATACCAAATTCCAATGAAAAGGTAAAATATTATGAATTTCTCATTACATTTCTCATCATGCTAGGTTTCACTTGACACACTCATGTTCTTAAATGCATTTTTATCCTAATTGTGGTCTAGGTAAAGCACACTTGTTGCAATTTTTAAAGTCTCAAAATTGAGTTTTTAAAACAACACATTTGGCAGCTATAGCTGTTATTTTGTCCAGTAGGTCATCCATGGTCTAGCTCTCAATGGGGATGTGGGGGGTGTTCCATAGTTTCTTTCCAGCTGTTACTTAGTCTAAATAAGGGTTTTGGTTCCCTACAGCTCCCAGCAGGCAGTCTGCTACTCACACCTCAATAAAATTCCATTTAAGCAAAATGAATTAAAAGTTAACGTAAACAAAGTTTAGATGGTGAACACAATTAAGAAATCTTTTTGAACTGGTTTATGACTTGGAAACTTTCATCTTGAGAAAGCTGTCACCTTGCAAGATGAAATACCACAGGCAGCTTTGCAGTGGCCTGATCCTACCTTTTGCTTTCTGTGCTAACTCTTAAAAGAGTTAGAAGAGCTTCTCTAGAAATATCTGGAGCTTAAGAGCTGGCAGCATCTGTTCAGTTTGATAACAGTAGCAGCTTTCTTGGAGGCAGCCTAAACTCTGAAATCCCCAAATATATCCTGGACCTAAAATCAGAGAAAAAAAGATTGCATTTTCAAACCTTCTTAAAGGGATCATATCTGTGAAAGAACAGCATAACACATACACACACATGCATGGAGAGAGAGAGAGAGAGAGAGAGAGAGAGAGAGAATCTGAAGGAGAGTTTGAACAACACATGCATATAGTCAAAGTAAAAGGAAAATTGCATGTTTTCTGAAACTAATTCTGAAGGGGAATCTATTCGCTATATTAGTGCATTATTATGATGATTTGGGGATAATCAAACCAACATTGCAACAGTAATCCGCTTAACAGTATATCCTGCAAAATATGTAATTTTTTCCAACAGTCTCCTTCCCTTGTTAATTCAAAACAAAAACCCTAGCAAAATTCATTGCCATCAATTTTATTCTGACTCATAGAAACCCTATTGGACAAAGTAAAACTACTCCAATGGTCTAAGGTTGTCAAACTGTATTGAAGCAAATTTCTACATCTTCCTTCTAAGGAAGAAGCAGGAAAAGTGTTTGAACTGACACCTTTTGTACAAAACGCAGCCAATAGCCCCTTTTGCATCAGGGTTTCTTACTGTTTTCTTAGTCTGTCTTGCTTTCCTTTAGCAGCTTGTTTATATTGATTCTAACAAATGTGCACCTTCATATAAATTATAATTCCAGGCTATTCATATTTGAATTTCAGTTATCCTCTATATCAGATATGTAATTGTAGAGAATCTAATAAGTTCCTCATTTTTCAGTATTTTCATCTGTGGAGCGATTTTTTGTCACCCACCTCTTTTGATTAGATAAATCTCAATGAGATAAAGATGTTTCTGGGTATCAAACACGTAAGTATTTTTAATATCAATGAAACCTGGACTGTTCCAATTCATCCAGAACCATGGACGGAAAGTGTGGCAATCTATTTATGGAAAGTACAGTCAGAAGAATTTGATGTGGATACCCCACTAAGTGAACTTGGCTTTACCTTAGAATCACCTGTATCACATTTATGAAACTGACAGACTTCTTTGAACTTAACTCTGAAACATGCTAGCTTAAGAAGAAGCAGTTGGGCTGAGCCCTGGTGGCGTAGTGGTTGTGCGTGGGACTGCGGCCCACTGGGTTGTAGGTTCAAATCCAGCAGCAAGGCTGGGCCTCATACTCCCACCACCAGAGGGCAGTGATGCCCCCCTCCAAAAAAAAGAAGAAGCAGTTAGTGCTACCCCAAGCTTATGAAATTGGTGGTAGTGGGACTTTGCTTTCAAGGTACCCAATGAAAGATGGCCCTGGGTGACCAGGTAGGCACTATTTCCATGTCAGTCTTGACTTCTTATGGCAGGCATGATTCTGTCTTTGTTAATGCCTTGCACTGAAAGTTTTGCCCTACAATCAGTGTCCACTATTTGAGTTAATAATATCAAGTCACTTAAATCTGTACAAGTGAGCAATTCAAGTAAAAATAGTTCAGCTCAAAACCCAGCCTCTGCTTATATATAAATTTCTTTTCTCAATCATGTTTTAAATTCTATAACATTGGCTAAATTAATGTACAATATCCAAAGAAATACCTTCTATTCTAAGGGGATAGCTGATAATGTTCTCTATTGTGAAATTAAAACGATGACTCTAAAGTGAAATGATATGCATAAATTAAAACTCTATGAGTGCATTTTGCACTTACACTTAATTCTAGCCCAAATCTGAGGACAATCTGACTTGGACCTACTTCATGTCATTCTTAATGAAGATATGACTGAAAACATGGGGTACTATATCAAAGTCTGAGGAAGAAAGCAGATGGTGCCTGGCTATCAGAAAGAATATCATCCGCTGAGCCCCAGTGGTGCAGTGCTTGAGAGCGGGACTGCGGCCCACTGGCTTGGCAGTTCAAATCCAGTGGCAGCTCTCCAGGAGCAAGGCTGGGTAGCTCCCATGACCACCAGAGGGCAGTGATGCCAAAAAATAAAAGAAAGAAAGAATAACATCCAGGGTCTTAAAAGCTTCTCTCCAAACAAGAAGCCATTTATGTGAAGCATCAGCTAAATCCACAAAGGAGCATATGTACCTTTGTGATATAAAGGCTTTAAAATGTAAAATTCAAATAAAAAAGAAGTGAATGGTATCAGAGCAGTTTTCAAAAGGTTATGAATAACAGTGAAAATCTAAAGTTCATTTACAGGGTCCCGCATGGATTAGGTCTCCATGGTCAGCTGAATCCCCTCTGATCATAACTGAGGACTATGAATATTGTTGCTATCAGACTGACATAGTGGAAAGCCCTTTCTGGCAGATGTAATTAGGTCAAAATGCAATATAAAAATGTTTAATTTGATCTCCCTTTTTGACCCAATTAATGTTGTTTCAGTTTTTAATATTTTTTGCTTCTTTTGAATTAGATTTTTCTAGCTTTTTCTAAGTCATTGCTACAGTACTTCTCTCCTTGTTTGTATTTAATATACTTTTCTAGATTTGAAATCCAGGATAGGTAGAACTAGAGAGACAGTAACTGTATGGATAATTAGGGGGGAGGAAAAATGGGGGACTATTAACAAAGAGTACAAGAAAAGCAGAATATGTTTTGAAGTGGATTGTGGTGATGATTGCACACATTTTCTTTATGCAACTGGATGATTAAATTGCATAGCATATGAAGTGTATGCCAATAAAAAGATTGAAGACAACAGGACAATAGACTACAAGGGAGGACAGTTTATATGTGTTACACATGAAGTCATTATGAGTTCAAATTAATCCTACAACAACTGATGATGACTGACAAGTTAATATTATTATGTATATAAGCAAATGTGGTGAATAAAGCTGATGGTGCCCAGCTATCAAAAGATGTAGTGTCTGGGGTCTGAAAGGCTTGAAGGTAAACCAGCAGTCATCTAGGTCAGAAGCAACAAAGCCTACATGGAAGAAATAATCCAGTCTCTGTGACCACAATTGGGTATCAGGCATGAAAGAACTAAAAATTATGTCATGTTAAATGAGGCGGAATACAGATTGGTGGTCCAAAGTCCATCTGTAGGTAACAGGACGTCCCCTTACAGAAGGGCTGTGAGCAGGAGACAAACCACGCAGGGTGATGTGTGGCAATGATGGAACATACAAATTTCCTCTAGTTCTTCCATGCTTCCTCCCCCGCGCAGCCCCCCTCCCAACAGTATCATGACCCTGACTCTGCCTTACAAATCTAAATAGACTAGAGGATGTACACCGGTGGGTACAGATAGGAACTGGACATATCGGGAATCCAGGACAGATGATCCTTTTAGGATCAGTGGTGAGAGTAGTGATACTAGAACGGTGGAGGAAGGTGGAATATAAACGGGGAAACAATGAGAAGGATCTACATATAAGCTTCTCCCTGGGGGAAGGACAGCAAGGAAGTAGGTAAAGCAAAAAATTGGAGCAGTGTAAGATATGACAAAATAATTATAACTTATAAATTATCAAGGATTCTTGAAGGAGGGAGGAGTTGCAAGGGAGGGGGAAAATGCAGAGCCAAGACCAAGGGCTTAAACAGAAAGCAAAAGCTTTGAGAATGATGAGGGCAACAAATGTGCAAATGTGCCTGACATACAATGACTGGATGTATGTATTGATTGTGTTAAGAGATGTATGAGCCCTCAATAAAGTGAAAAATGGAAAAAATAAGAGTATACCCAGTGAGTCAATTCCAAGTTAAAGAAACTTATTTTAGGTTGAGGCTCCAGAGAACAAAACCAGTGATACTTCCAGACTTGTATGTACACACACACGCCCTTGCACATGCACTGGGGGTGGGAGGGAAGCGAAATTATTATTAAGAAAAAAACTCCAACAGCTAAAGATATGTTGACTCCACTAAAAGTTTCCACTGGTTGGCTACCAAGAATTGGGTCAATCCAAGGCTAACAGGTCAGCATTGTGGTTGGCAAGGCAGAGAGCAGGCCAGATGTTTATTTAAGATATTTACTTTGAAAAACTGTTTCTCCCCCATAAAATATGTATTAACTAGTACAATGCTACAAAATATTATGTTCATATATAATTTCTAATTACACAAATTCTATAAGATGAGATCTTCTTTGAAATTACTTTATTAAAAGGCTTTGTTAAAAGGATGAATGTAATGGTTTGTATCTTAAAATGGCTGATGGTATACATTCGCATAACTACACGGAATCTCTTCTGTCTTTATATGTACTTTATTTCTTCTACCTGGAAAGTACTTTATTTCTTCTACCTGGTATGTAAAACATTTTTTCCTTAAAATATTTGTAGGGATATCTATAGTATGCTAAATGTATCTTGATATGTGTTTTATATCAGAAATATCCTTAAAGCCTTGCTCATTCAGGGATGCTGTGCAGCATTAAATTTATCTTGGCATCTCTAATGAATTTTTGATAAACCAACTGTTCTTTTGAAGACTCATCTTGTATTTTGCATGTAGCATTCCATCTTTTGAGTGGGCTGAAAGCTAAGAGAGAGATTTTTTTTCTCATTTGAAACTACTGATGGATTGATAGTTGCACAAGTGAGGTTGAAAATAGTAGTGTGACAATGACATAGGAGCAGCAGCTGCTCTCCTCTGACTTCACAAAGGAATGAAGAATCCATCAATTGTCACCTCAAGGCCAATCCCTAAGAAGTTTAGATAAGTCATGTCTCTATCCTGCAACCCCATTTACCAATCCCAGCACTAGCCATTCCTTATATTCTTCTTCTCTACTGGGTCTGAAAATGCATTGCAGTGGTCACACAGAACTTATGGACAGTACTTGTAGCTATGTAGTTCCTAGGGATGTTACAAAATTACAATTCAAGATCAGAAATGCTTAGGAAACAGTCCTTCCAGTCAGGGGCACCTCCCGCAAGCTCTGCCTACAAATTCCCTTGCCTATTTTTAGTCCTTGATCTTTCCACTACATGGCTTTCAGGCATACCCCTTGCCCAAGCAAGTGTCACAAAACTATTTCCGTCCTGCCAATAAGTACCCCAAAGGTACTTCACTCTTCCAGAAACCCCAGTCCAAAGATGCTTAACTGTTCCTATTCTGCAAACCTAGTTCCTTCACTTAGCTGTTGATATCACCCCACTCCACAAGTAAGCCTCTTGCCTAAGGGCACCTCGTGTTATTTTCTCTATTGATTAGGAAGCTCATCACGGTCTCTTACACATTACCATTGGGATTCACAGGTTGCTGAGTCAAGAATCGAGTAGTTGTAGCACACAGATCTCAGAGTCCAAGAAAAATACTCTTCTTCTGACTTCTTAAAATAAGTATATTGAAAAAAAATAATTAGCATATTGACATTGCCCACTCCTGCTTTTGAGATAGCTGACTTTAAATCCAGGTGGATGGCAAAGTTGATCAAGCCTCATTAGTTTCCCATATTCCCTCATTGTATTTTATTACCCGGTCTGTGTTAGTCTGGGTAGATGAGAGAAATAAATTCGTAAACACACATATCGATATAAGAGAAAGGTTTATATACAATAGGGATGGAATATTGAGAAAGCATCCCAACCAGTCCAGTCTAAGGTCATAAGTCTGATATTAGCCCATATGTCCAAAACCGATCTATAAAATCTCATTCTGACTCACGAAGCACATGCAATGGCACTAGGCCAGTGGGAGCAGAATCATGTGTATCTTGCGGCTGTAGAAGCATCCTGGTGCTGCGAGGGATCTTCCCACAGCTCCTCGTTTCCAAGACTCAGGGTCCATCAGTAGTATTCATTGACAGTGGAAGCACCTCAGTGTTGACAAGGGTCTCTCTGTGGCTTTTCCAGTTTCAGAGGTCTGGTTCCATTAGGGTAAGACCATGTGGCTTCTCCTCTGGCTTCTCCAGTCTCCAGTACTCAGGGTCTATGCTGCCATCTTGTCTTATCAGTTGAGCATCTCGCAGGAATTGAGACAAGGCTCTCACCTCCAATTGGGAAATACCTCGAGACTTCCCAGAATTCTCAGGAGAAAGCCATGCTCTCAAAGAGGTTTCATTGGCTATCTCCAGATTGAAAGGCTAGACTCCACCCCTACAGTCCCAGTGCTAAAATTGACACAGATCATTGACTGTCACACCATCATTTGGTGGGAATTTTAAAGATTGTGGCAACAGAACGATATCACATAATCTGTTGCATCATAAGGAGAAAGCGCAAATTGTCAAAATATAAAATAAAATCTGAAAGGTCCATAATACCATATGCTTTCATTAGTCAATAAAGATATTTTGTTTCTTTCTAAAGCTTTTCATTTTTCTAAATTTCCTCAAATATGGAACGTTGCTAATTATTGAGTTATTCTTAACATGGTAGAAGAAAAGAAGGCATATATCAAAGTATATCTTCATTTCATATTTATTTAAAAAAAGATTCAAAGTAAGGCAAGATTTCAAATTCAAAGAAGGGAGAGGGGGAATATTATTCCTCTAATATTCCCAGTTGATACAGATGGATAAATCCATGGATAACAGTCAAATAGTTGTCAGTTCAAACCCACCTAGAGTCTATTCAAAAGACAGTTCTGGCAATCTTCTCTAAAACTTCAAAACCTTTCAACCAGTCTTGATCATTTCTACTCTGCACCCCAATAGCCTGTGCAAGCCTGGGCTATAAAGATAAGCAAAACAAACGACATCATGTATATAGAAAGAGAGGAAGTCATGGCACAAGTAGCTCATATAATTGTAAATGTTCATAAGATCAGCCCAGTTCAAGTCTGTGATACATCAGATGGTATGCCAGAAGTTTACAAGGCTTGCATAGCTGCTAAGACTGACAAACCAGGAAATAGGGGATAATGTAGGAAGACTAAATCTTTAGAGCTTGTGAATGTAGAAAAGGATGAAACCAAGGTTTGTATGTCAGATAACAGCCTTTGATGGTACTCAGGTAAGCAGGTATTATGATAGGGCCCAAGGGTCCTCAAACTTCTTAAATGGGGGCCAGTTCAGTGTCCCTCAGACCATTGGCAGGCTGGAATATAGTTTAATTTTTTAAAAAAACTATTAACAAATTAATTGCAGGCCCGGGATGAGTCAGCTGCTAAGCAGGAAGGGAGCAGTGGCAAAAACACCTGGTGGGCTGGATAAATGTCCTCAGTGGGCCACATGTGGCCTGCAGGCCATAGTTTGAAGATGCCTGGCTGTTGGATGAAGTACAAAGAACAGTATTGTACAAGCCAGATGCAGGACCCAGACCAGCAAGAAGGGAGGACCTTCTCCACAAAGAAATATTATATATATATATATATATATATATATATATATATATATATATATATATTCAACTACCCAGAGGAAACAACTTCAAGTATTCACTCAAGTAAGGTCCAGTCACGTGATCATAATCATCTTCCCACAACTGCTTGGTGTCTTCTAGTTGTCCCATCATGGCATGGTTTACATTATATCAAGTCATCCTGGGGGAGAGATGCCAACCGCCAAGCTTCTAAGATCCTGGCCCAACTAAGTTGACACAAAGCCTAGTCTTCATGCAACTAGCAACAAGAGAACTATGCCATTAAAGAAAATATATTTTATAGAATCTGAGGATTTCTAAGGATACATATTGCATATATTTTAACCCCTTCCCCCCTTGTTTCTGATTCATTCATGGCAAAAAACTTGCTTGTCAAAAAATGTGAAACTTAGAGGGTATGAAAGATAGTTGATTTTTTCTATTGTTTGCTGATTTGAAAACATTCCATGATTGGCTTGTTTGTATTATTGCATTGCAAATTATAAATTAATTACTTTGGAAATAAAACCAATGTAATTTACAAATTACATGACCAAAGAAACTAAATCCATGAAATAAACATTTCTTGCTCTATTAATCTACTCTCCCTGTGTCTATATTACAGTGTTCTCTTTCATTTAAATAGCATCATTTAAAATTTATAATATAAGTCTTTTCTTGGTTTCTCCTTTGTAATATTTTTGTGGAAATAAATTAGTCATATCTTTCCCTACAACCTTTCTAGCATCAACTCGCTGACATCACTGTGCGCTGTCTATTCTTATAAGTTCACTGCGGCAGCCTTTTCTGCCTCCTACCGCTAAAAGGGCACGAGATACAGATGAAATCTTAAATTATCAAAGATAAATAATTTATTTTCCAAATATTTTATCTGGGAACAGAAGAGTCAGCCTTTTGCTTTTGTTTGAAAGCCTTAAAACTGTGTAACTCTATTTCTCAGTGTTTCCCACAGAGCAGTCCTTTGTAGCAACTGATCCTTCCATGTAGCTGGCTACTGTTTAAAGGAAACAGTAAAAAAGAAAGCCCCTCACATGTCTCCTCTTGAACCACTTGAGTTGCCTGTCCTTTGAGAGCTGTTTCTGTATTGCTCATCATGAAAAAGTTGGATTATAAATATACTATTTTCTCTCGAACCAAGATGTTGTTTAGTTCTATTTGTTTGAATCGATGCTTTAAACCAATTTATTGACTTGACAAAAAATAATTTCAAAACAAATGTAAGTTAGCATAAAAGTATAAAGATTGTTAAAATTTGGAGACACTATGAGGGCAAAGCAGATTTCATTCTTAATGTCTGAAAGTGACTCACATAAAAATAGCCCAAAGCATCACAGGTCTAGAGGGTAATGGAGCCACTGGAAAGATGA
Organism: Nesogale talazaci; assembly: GCA_004026705.1. Classification (NCBI taxonomy): domain Eukaryota; kingdom Metazoa; phylum Chordata; class Mammalia; order Afrosoricida; family Tenrecidae; genus Nesogale; species Nesogale talazaci. The sequence goes on from PVJH01020885.1 coordinate 10,527, forward strand.
TATTCTCTCCCTGTGTCAGTGCCAGAGTGTTGTCCACCATGCAAATACCATCATTTAAGATGTAATAATATCAGTCTTTTCTTGATTCCAGGGGGTTCAGTAGAATATGTGCGTAAACATATAGAAAGCAATCTCAGCAGTTACAACTCTGTGAGAAAAACAAACAAAAAGAACAAAACACATTATAATATGATTATAAAATCTCCCAGTGGCCAGAAACAAAAATTCTAATAGCTAACTGCTTTGAAAAATTAGACTTAGAGAAGAATATCCAGTGGCCAAGGATATTTGTATTTTCAAAGAACTGGCTCTGTTAAAACTGAGATTACTGCCACAAAGTTTGCTGATCATAAACTATCAGAAAAGTCAAAGAGCACAGAAACGTGTTAATGAGAATTAGAGGTTAAACTAGTTTTACATCTACCTGAGTTTGAAATCCAGGTCTGTTTTGATTAGTTTTCTTTTATGGATTGATATGTTTATGCTTCAAGATTGCAATTTTCATCTTCCTAAATTAAAAAAACAGATATTTACTTTATTTTTTGGCAAAAGTAGCATTATATCATGTCACCCATAGTAAATAATAGTTTATGACCATTTTTATGAACCCCTAAATGTAAATAATTTCTTGTCCATTTTAAATGGATTAGGAATTTAGTATTTCTTCTTTAGCTGCTAATTATTCTAAACCCAATATTTATAGGAAAATGATGAAATAGTCTACTTCCATAAGTATTTACGAAAGTATTTGTTCAATGGTCAATCGTTTCAGAAGGTAGTCTATAATAATGAATGGAGAGTATTGAAAAGAGAATGCCAATCTGACCTGGGGTCGTTGGCAAAACAAAGAAACAAACAAACATATATCTCAAGAAAGTGATAGAATACCAATTGGTTCTCAAACTAGATACAACAACAGAAACTATTGCTTATCTATGCTAAGAACATTTAGTAAGGTAGTTAATTTATTGATAAGAAGGTGTTCATAATTTTAGCATTCCAAATAAAAAAGCCCAGTAGATAGTAAATTATTGAGCAATAGTATTAATATAAACTACTAATAAAGTTTTATAGAAAATAATCTGAATGTTTTTGTTGTTGGATGCTATTGAATCTACTCTGACCCATAACTAGTCTAGGCACAAGGATAAACCATGTCTGTCCTGTGCTATCCATGTATTTGTAGATAAAACTGATTTTAGTATTCCAGTCACTGTGTTAATTCATCTCGTTGGGAGTCTGCCTCTTTTCAATGGCCCACCACTTACTAAGAATGATGTCCTTCTCCAGGGACTGGTCTCTTCTGACAACATGCCTGTGTTAGGCCAGACTGAATAGGGAAACAAATTAAGTAACGCATGCATGTATGTATATGAGTAAGAGCTTTATTTGAAAAAATAATAATTATACATCAAGAAAGCATCCCAGCCTAATCCAATTTAAGTTCCTAAGTCCCTTTTCAAATGGAAGAATCCACATGGAGTTATGTAAAATTCAAGAAGTCTCAGGCTGGTGGGTGCAAAGTCATGTGGTCCAGGTTGATGGAAGCAGGGCTGCTCTCGGGATCAGTGGCAGAGTGCCAGCAAGTAGTAAAGGCAAAGGGGCAGATAGAGAAGAAAGTTCCCGGGGTCCTCACTATGAGACAGCCATGCTCCAAGGGGCATCATCAGGCTATGACCTGATTGACAGGTTAGCGTCCTCCCACATGTACTCTCATCCATCTTCAAATTGACATAAAATCACCTATCACAATGTCCTAAACATGTAAAACAATGTCTATTCATCGCTGCCTTGAAAGAGCACTGGAGCTGTAATAAAAATCTTAAGTCCCCTTACTGAGGGCTACTGATTTTCCATTTTCCTTTAGTTTTCTTCCCATGGAAGCTGGAGTGGTGCCGTATTGTGCTCTTGGAAAAGAGAATGTGATGAATGGCCCGCTGTTGGACCTATCCCTATTTGAAAACAAGTGCTGCCTCACATTGTGGGGAGAAGCGATAGGTTCTCAGGTGTACAGTGATCAGTCTGTAATCAAAGATAAGTGTTTGTTTGGGACTCAGACCTCAGGAAGCTAAAAATCCTTATTTCCTTCTTCAGGGGCCACTCTCTCAATCTGTGGGCAGAATTCTTCCCTCCAGAGAAGGGCTTCATGTCCTACTGTGCTCTCCGTGAAAGACATGTGACAGGAGTGTGTGATCCATCTACTGTGCTACGGGAATGAGACGAGGTTTGCCATCATGTATGTGTGTGCAAGAGGTTTGCAGGTTATAGTGGGATACAGATCACCTGACAGGAAAATAAGGGATGAGGATCCCAGAACCCAAGACCATTTCTTTGATTTGGAGGGAGCTTGGGTTCTCTGGTGTTATACGTGTGAGATATTTGTGAATTATGACCCAGAGAAAAGATTCTGCTTATGGTGGCATAGTTTGCCTGAACCAGGAGACTAAGAACTGCCTGGGTTTCTGCTTTCTCTGGATAAGAATCTTGATATCTGTAAAAGGGTAACTTATCCACTCCCTGTATGACATTAGAAGAGCCAGAAAGAAATGTGTATGAAAAAAGAGAAAAAAAGACATCCTTCAATGGAGGCCTTTACTCCCTTCACTTGTAGTGACCTGAGGATCCTTGTCAGAGTTAGGCTAGAAAGAAGCAAGGAATTTCATGGAAGGTGGAGATGTGCAAGGGTTAGTGAGAAGGAGTGAAAAGTTACACTGCCTATATTGTGGGAGGACTTCAGGCCAGACTGGCCATCCTTCTACCCTTCCACTCAGGACCCATGGGTTCAGAGAGGGGAGATTAGGAGATAAGGGTAGATGGGTTACTACTGGTGAGGAGGAGAGGAGCCCCAGAGTTGGTCACTGGCTAATAAGAGGAGCCAGGGAAGTTCCTGCAGCTGTCATACCAAGCCCCCAGGTTTCCAAGGGGAAAAGAAGCTTTGCGACCATCAAAAATAATGTCAAAGTAATCAGATTTCAGGTCACATGCCGGATCCTCCAGAGCATACACGTGAGAAACTCGCATCCAGACTCCACAAGAGGTTCTGGTTGGGTTTGCTTATTTGACAGTCATCTTTCCCCACAATTTGTCCTCTTTTTAATGTCATATATTTGTCTCAAACATGTTCTCTGCATCAGTTTTATGTTATCCATGCGCTCAAACCCGAGAAAAGGGTGAGAACAGTGAAGGTCTGGGAGGTGAGGTATTCCGTAATGTTGTATGCAGGGTGATGATGAATCGTAACTCACTTGATGGCACCTGACAACTACACAAGGACTTTAGATCTAGACTATTTTCAAGAATGGTTCCACAGCCTTGGGAAAACAAGACAGTGTGTAAGAAGGTCTCCCCTCTCTCTTTTTTAAAAATTGTCTGCAGTAACAAAAAATGTCTCCTCCAACAGGGACAAATGTCCGCAATGTTTGCTAGCGAACCCTAATCATATTAGAAAAAAAAAAACAAAATAAAAATTGTGTGTTTCCTGAGTGATTCAACAGATTGTGTGTTCACACCTATGAAATGGAACAAGGGGGCAAAATAGGAAAATCTTCACACACAAAAAAACTCACAGTCTGTTGGGCTATGAATAACAAGGACTTTTGTCTGTGAACCCTGAGTCTCGTGTTTCAGTCTTAGATGTAGAAAGATAGTGATTTGTGCAAATCCAATGTCTTCTGAGATAGTTCAGGTTTATTGTGCCAGCCTGGCCAATAAGCACATATGTGATTGATTGAAGGCAGAGAGATAAATGGCTCAGTGAGACACGTCTTTCTAGTCTTGGGATCTCTTGCTTCTGATGATCAGACCAGGGTGCAGCTGCCTCAGCCAGTTCCCTGCTTCAGCTTGTAAGGCTTACTTCCTTCAAGACATTCCTGGGAAGAAGTCACATGGATCTACCCCTACGTAGCCCTGGGTGCTGGAGCAACCATGTGGAGCACCCTGCCAGCGCCGAGAGGCTTACATGCTCACTGATCCCGCTTTCCTCCTTTAGTCAGTGTCACTGCCTGTGTTTTGTGGGATTGAGGAAGACTTTGTAGATTGCCGTTGGATATATGGGCTAATGTTGAACTTATGGGCTTAAGTAGCTCTTGGTGGGGATGCTTTCCGAATGTACACTTACCCTTCATATAAAACTCATATACAAATGAATTTCTGTGGATTTTTTTTTCTCTAATGTACCAAGACTAACACACCTTCCATTCAATCTAAACTCATAGTATCCTTAGAGACTAAGTAGAAATACACATGGTTTCAGGGGTTATAATCTTTATGAAAGAAGATGACTTTATCTTATGGGATAGCTAGTGGCTCAAATAAGCATTAATATTCCAAAGTTTAACCAACTGTGCTTCTAGTTTTTCTAATACTGATCGCATATGTAATTTTACAAATTCAAATATTTTGCATAAATTGAGACCATTTTATAGGAAAATACACACACACACACACATATATATATATATATATATATATATATATATTCCCTTTAAGTGCTGATTACTTTCTACATTTCATTTCATGTACTTCAGCTCTAGTTTTTATCTGAAAGAAAATAAAATAATTACATTATATGCCATTCAGACTGCCAAGTACAGTATTCAGATGCCCAAGAGCAAGTACATTGGAGCCAGATAATTAATAAACTAAATCCCCTGAATATCTCTTCTTTGTAGTATATTCTGAGAATTTATTTCAGAATTTGAAGACGATTCAGCTGTAATTTGACTTAAGTGAGTGGCACTGAAAAATCTTTCAGTTTCCTCCTGAGAGTTCATACTGTCACTCATTTACTCACATGATTAAGACAATACATAATTCATCAATACATATGGAATCATACCTTGCCTTTCTTTAGCTGTAACATCTTTTACAAGAATAAATCAAGCAGGATTGTTATGTTGAAAAATCCCTCTATGGAAAATCAGCTCCAGTGAACTAAACCAACCATGCCTAAAAGCTCATATCATACTGACTTTACCTGAGCAGGTAACTGCAAGCCAGAAGAACAGAGTCCAGATCATTCCAATAGTGAAGACATGTATCAATATAATGCTGAGAAACTGTCATGTTCTGGGAAGACTGCAGAAGCAGGGTCAAAATGTGCACAGGAACAATGGAGCAGGAACAATGAAATCCATGTAATCAGAAGGCCTTTTGAAGCCTTCTGCTTAGAACAGAATTTTTTTCCAATTTGCATTCATAGTCATTGTCAAGGACACAGTACAGCCCGTGGTCAGGTCTGGTAGGAGGGTGTGTCAACACATCCTGCTACCAACACATTTAATGTGCCGAATCCTTTCTCATCAAACTTCCCCCCATTTTCTTATTTTAGTTTGATGTTTTCCAATTTCACTTTTTCACTAAATGATCCTTTCCCAAATGCCAATAATTGGGTCCACAACAATAAAATTAAAATGGTGTAAGAGTAATCTGTCTGTTAAGTAATGGATTGAATGTTTGGACAGTTTAATCTTAAAATCACAAGTAAATTAAAAAAAAATCATATCCCTCACCTCTAAGAATAGTAAGAAAAGCTAAAATGCTTGCCCCCTAACAAAATGCTACAGGAGCACGTTCAACTGAGTTGAACATCCAATTGATGTACAGCCATTAAATATCCTATGTAATTTTAACTCTGTAATCATATGTAAACATTCATCTCTGACACACACTGATTGTCAGGAGTTTCCACTGAATGGAAACTAAGTTACTAAACTCCTGAGCAATGAGACAATTTTTGAGCATATCAAAAGCAAGAAAACAAACAAAAACACAATTCTTGTTTTCAAGACAATTACCTTAAGGCTGTGCAAAAGCTAATCCTATGGTAATTAAATAAACATCATCATGACATTTGTTGTAAAAACCCATAAGCATATATATGGATCATTAATAAAAGTTGGCAAGAGAAACTATAGAAAAAGAATTGCAGATAACTATCAAACAGAATTTAATCACGATCCTCATTTCTCTACATTTTAGGTTATGAATTTCCCACTGTGTCTTCAGAGAGGCAGGTATATTTAATTTCCTTTAATTGGTTTAAGTGGTTTAAGTAGTAAAGTGTACCTCAATGAACATCATTTGACCAGCTTGAAACATCATCCCCAAATGTACAGTCATGTAGAATTTTTTTTTATCAATTCTCCTAAGTCCTTGGGCTACACAATACATTTTCTAATATTACAGTTGGATGATAAGGGAAAAAAACACGCATCTTGAAAATAGAATTTTAAAAGCTGTTTTAAATGTACCAGGAAGGTGTATTCTAGAAATGAATTCTTTATCTTTGAGATCCAGTGAGACTGGGATACGTTTTTGAGGTGAGAGGAAGACAAGGTAACTGTACATGTACATGGAAGTTATTCAAAAGTTTATATTTGAAGCTTTTCATTTAAAATGTTAGGGTTTTGTTGATGGTTTTGTGAGTTCTCTCTGTGAGAGCTGAATACATCATTCTGCATAGCAGTGATGAGCTCATCAAGGACCATGCATTATTCCTACATCTCATATAGGTTGGTAATATGTTTCCACAGGTGGCATAACAGTTTGGCATTCAAATTAAAATGGAGCATTTTAATTATTTTAACTTCATATACTGGACTTCTTGAAAAGATGAATCAGCATGTAGACAAATCTCTCCTGTGTGTGTGCCACCTGCTTTGAGCTATCTCCTTTCTGCAGCTCTTCTCTGAACTCAGAAATGATACTGGCCTTGTTCTTCCTGGGATAGTAAATAGCTGAGTTTCTGTGATGTGCTGCTATTCCTTACTTCGAATTGCAGATCTGTTTTCTTTTACCTCTGTTAAAAATAAATCCTTATGCTCAAGGAATTGATTCTAAAATATGTATTCAATTATTTCAGGAGAGAATATTTTGCAAGAAGCATTTTGCTTACCACTCACTATGTATCTATAATATAAATGCAATAATGTGCTTATGAATGAATAGGTGGGTAGAAAGTAGTTGATTATGAATTTGAATGACAAATGTTGTGAGTGATGTACAATGAGACTCAGAATATGTTAGGTTTCTGGGTGGAAAGGGTGATGAGCCCTAATGCAGAATAAATCTTATATAATTGATCATTTCACATGATATTCCTAAATTGGAAGCAAGCCAATTATTAGAATGAGAACCAGTGGAAACTCTCTCTCTCTCTCTCTCTCTCTCTCTCTCTCTCTCTCTCTCTCTCTCTCGACCTTTCACCTTCCTTCATTCCGAGACTCTGTTTGCCTCCAGAAATGGCACTCTGTCTGCTTCCGGCACCCTGCTATCTTCACATATTAGAGTCTACACCTACAGACCTATGATCTTCCTGTATCCTTCCTCATATTTCCGCTTGAGTAAACAGTAGCTATGTGAGTTCAAAGAGATTTATGGACTTGATTTCCATTTGGCTTAGATGCTTTCTTGATATAGAATTGCTTCATTGATATAAAGCTCTTATACATGTATGAGACTCACTGGTTATTTTTTCTCTAGATAATTTGGCTTAACATAACAACTTTAATATTTTCTCAATTTATTATGTTTGTCCAATATAACTTCTAAGGCCTTCCTAACACTGAGTTGTAATCCATGATGAAAGTTGTAATCAGGGTTATAATCCTTGAAGCAAGTGCTTCCACTACTGACTTTCAGCAACAAAGATTGGGCTCTCTGTCTATTGGAGGTGTTAATAAGACTTCCTCCAATCCTGATGTTTGTAGTCTTCTTTATTTAATCCATATTCTCTGATTACTTGATCTTTGTACAGATTAAATAAGTAATATGGTGAGAGGAATCAACCTTGAAGCATATATTACCTCATTGAAATCATGTGGTATACCTTGTTGTTTTAACACAATGTACAATTTCCACATGAGCACAATAAAGTGGTTTGGGATTTCCATTATTCTCAAGGTTATTTATAGTGTGTTTGGCAGAGTCAATGAAGCACAATGTATCTTTCTGCTTTTTTCTGCTTTCAGCCAGAGCCCATCTGACATTAGCAATATATCCCTTATTCCATGTGCCCTACTGACTCAGATATCACCATCCCTGATTTAATTCCAAAGTCTTATTATCAGCTAATGTCTTTCACTGTAGCACAGAATTCTTCCTTGATCACATGCTAAGCCTTGACACACTGACTAGTTACATGTTTTACAGTGACTGTGTATTATTTCCATCTTTTAATGGTCTCTGCATCATGCACTATTTTATTCATAGAATCTTTCATGATTGCACTTTGCCTTTGGTTTTCTTTCTTGAGCTATTGTCAATTTACGATATCATGGGCATGTAATAATTCCATAGTAATTTCTGTTATATGTTGCCAGTCAATAGGAAGAACATCTGCTTTATAGTGTAGACAGTTCTCTCAATGTATGTAACAGTTGGCAAAGCTCACTCACCATTTGTTGAATCTTCAGTATCAGACTAGTTGTCTGAATATGACTCCTACATCTATAACATTTAGCCAGTAGACATTCCTATTGCCTCACAATACTGGGAGTTATTAGCAGCCTACCATATTTCCTGCTAACCTTGGATTAACTAGTCTCTACAGCAAGAAATTATCAGTCTTTACTGTCAGTCCTGAGTTCTTCCATTTTTATGGGACAGGAGAAATCTCTAACCTGATATCTGATTTCCTAATTTGGGACTTGCCAGCCTTTAAAATTGTCATAGCCATTTTCTTGAAATAAATCTTGTTTGTCTATGCATAGAAGCTTCATTGTTTTTGTTCTCTAGGAAAACCAAGGTATAACTGTATTTGACAAGAAACAACATATTTTTTAATTTCTCTTTTTAAAAATTGGCATCTGAAAGCCTATAAAATTAATTTTATGAAGGTCAAAATTTATCAATAATGTGAAAAATGAATGGGGTATACAAGCCAGAAAATATTATGAATCTTGCCCTGTCAAGTAAATAAAATCCTAATATTTCAATTTTCAGAAGAATAAATTGAGATCAGAATTTTACATGATGATATCAAAGGTCTGTGTTTAATATATATCCTACTAATTGTCTGGTTTGACTTAAAATCATAGTAATTACTTATTTTAATATGAATTACATAAATATAGAATATTTTCCATTGATCAATGATATTTAAAAAATATGCCAATTATAAAATAATGGGCTCTACCAACTTGTATCAGTTATATTATTAGTTTTTAGGGAATGTAGGTATTTGGGTTAAATTAACTTTCCTGGTCATTATTGGTAACTGTATAGATCATAAAAAACTGTGGAAAACATGAAATGATTTTACAACACTTCTTTGTGGCCATGTAGAACCTGTATATGGATCAAAACCAGTCATATGAATAGAACAAAGGATTGGTAACTTGTTTAAAATCATTTGAAGTGTCCATATGAATCGTATCACCTCATCATACTTGTTCAACTAAAGAAAATAATCTGAGAAAGTTAAGCTATATGAAGAAGAATGCACATCCGGATTGGATAATGGCCAGTTAATAATCTGGGATGTGCAAATTTGTGATCATTGGTGCTCAAAGTGAAGAGAATTTGTGTATTGGTTGATGAAGGTCAAGAACTTCAGTCTTCAATACAGATTGAAATCCATCGGAAAGAAAAGTCAAATAGTCACACCCAGAACAAAGGAAAACAACATGTTAAATGGAGAAAGCATTTTTCTCTGATCCAAAACCAATGGTCGTGGACCAGTACTCAAGGAATAAAGGGGTAAAATGCACTAGGAAACTGTTGCACAAAGTCTCTTCAACAAGTGGAAGACCTTAGGGTTAGGGTTAGGGATAGTGTTGTTAGGGTTAGGGTTAGGGATAGGGTTATGTGCTAGTCTGGGTAGACTAGAGGAACAAATTCTTGACAAACATATGGATATAAGGAAAAGGTATATACAAAAGGAATGGGACATTGAGAAAGCATTCCAAACCAGTCCAGTTTAAAGTCATAAGTCCAATATTAACCCATGTGCCTGATATCGGTCTATAAAGTCTTCTTCCAATTCACGAAGTCACGGGCCAGTGGGTGCAGTCTCGGCACTGGTAGTGGTCTCCCCAGGGCTCCTCACTTCCAGGGCTCATGGCTCATCAACAGCATTCAGTGGTGGTAGAAGCATCTCAGTGATGGCAGGGCTCTCCACATGCCTTCTCCAGCTTCAGTGGTCTGGACCCATCAGGGTAAGACCATGTGGCTTCTCCTCCATGTCATTCAGCTCCTCGGACGCTGCCTTTTGTCTTCTCCATAGTTTGTTGTCTCTGAGACTAACTTCCAACAACTGGGGAGATAATTTCTCATCTCCATCAGGGAAATATCACGAGATTTCTCTGAATTCTCAGGAGAAAGCCATGCCCACTTGGAGGCCTCATTGGCTACTCAAAGACTCTCTCCAGATTAACAGGCTGGACTCCGCCCCTACATCGCAATCATGAAATTTACATAAGCATATGACCCCCTCAGGTTATTAGGGTTAAGGTAAAAGAAAAATAAATAAATAAAATAAGACAAGTGGAAAAGCAAGAATGCCATCATGCTGGGAAGGATGTGTCTGACCCAAGTTATGGTATTTTAATTGCTTCCAATCCAATGGACTGTGGTGCAGTTAATAAGAAAAGCAAGAAAAGGATGGATGAGTATGAATTATGGTGTTGGGAATTAATGCTGTAAGAAGCATGAACTTTCCAGAAGAGTCAATCTGTCTGAGAAGAAGCATGGCCAAAATATGTCTTAGAATCATGCTGGTGAGATTTAGCAGACGCAACGTGGATATGTTACCTGGAGAGACCCTTCTATAGAAAATATCACCATGCTTGGTAAATAGGAACTTGGTGACAAAGAACTAGAACATCAGGGAGATTGAATGATATGGTGACTATAGCAATGGGCTCACGCATAATATGTTTGATAGGATAACATAAAACAGTAGCTTTTCCTTCTGTTGCACATGGTATCCTTATGCGTCACAGCCAGCTGATTTCTCAGCCAGAAGTATTTTGCATAGAATAACACCCCCACTCACATTTATGATTCTTGGTTGAAGTTGTCTGTGATGAAAAGGAAAGCATAGCTAGGTTTATCTGATCATCCAGGTAAGTTGTCCAAACTTATTCTCATAATTAAGACCATATTCTTTCAGCAACAGCATAAGAATGGAAGCAACATCCTGTAGGGTCTTTTCTGATCTCTGTGGGAAAGTCATTTATCACTGTCTTGTAGCCATAGTAAATTCCATGTACTTAGAACAAGGGGTTTCAGAGTCATAATTCAAAAAGTATATGCCAACAAGAATGGGAGATCATTTTCCAGTGTGACATATGAAATATACTCCAGTTTTCATTAGTTCCAATCAATGTTTCTAGAAATAGTATAATGTTGTTGTTGTTACGTGATGTCATCATTTCCATGCCTGGTGACCCTAGAACAACAGAATGAAACAACAACCAATCCTGTGCCATCATTAAAATTGTTTTTATGTTTGAGTTTACTGTTGCATTCACTGTGTCAATCCAACTTGTCCAAGGTCTTCCTCTTTATTGCTGACCTTCGGCTTTACTAAGTATGGTGTTCTTTTGCCTTGTACCAGTCTTTCTTGATAGCACGTTCAAGGTACATGGATGAAAGACCCTCATCTTTGTTTGTAAGGAACATTCTTGCTAAACGTCCTCCAAAATAGGTCTGTGTCTATTCTTTTGGTAGTTCATGGTTCTTGTAGTATTTTATGCCAACACTCTAATCCAAATATATGGATACATTTTTGTCATACTTATTCATTGTCCTACTTTCACAGGAAGAGGCAATTGCAAATATGACTTTGATTCATTGCACTTTAGTGATCAAAGTAAAAACCCTACTTTTGAAATTCTCAAGAGATCTCCTATTGCAGATTTTCCCATTGCAATGTGTCTTTTGATCTGCTGCTTCCCTGAGCATTCATTGTGCATCCACACAAGATAAAGTTCTTGACAACTTCCCTCTTTTCTATATCATGAGGATATGTATTGCTCCACTTCTGAGGATTTTCATTTACATTGGTTTGTATTCCATACTGAAGGGTGCTATCTGTAATCATCATCCACAAGTGCTTCAAGTCCTTCCTCATTTACAGCAAGTTAGGTTATGCCATCTACATATCAAAGATTGTAGATAAACTTTCCTCCAGTCCTCTTACCTCATTGTTCTCCACATAGTCCAGTTTATGTGATTATTTGCTCAGCATATAGATTGAATAATTATGAGAGAATCCAACCCTGGTACACACCTCTCTTGATTTAAAACTATGCAGGATCCCCTTGTTCTGTTCACACATTTGCCTCTCGATAATCATATAAGTTCTACATGAGCACAATGAAATATTGTGGAATTTTCATTCCTTTCGAAGTTATTCATAATCTATCATGGTCCACACAGTGAAAATTGCTTAGCATCATCAATAAAACACAAGTAAATATATGTCAGATATCCACTGCTTTCACCCCAAATCCATCCATCATTAGCAATAATGTCTCTTATTGCACATCCTCTTTTAAATCTCTCCTGAATTTCTAGAAGCTCCCTATCAACATAACCATTGTATGATGTTGAGGTACTTTTATTTGTAATGGGTAAATGTAGGTGTCTCTTCTAGTCAGTTTCCCAGGTATAGATGTTCCATATTTTGACTTAGATGAATGAGTGATTCCAGTCCTTCATCAGCACCATTTGTCTATCAATGTGTTGTCCTAGTGTTTCTTGAATGTAATAATGGAAGCTTTGTCACTATTTCTATAATATCATCAGTTTCAGAATGACTTCCAGACGAATAAAGATGAATAGGATACCCATCTTGGAGGATTTGCCAATGGAAAAATATTAGGATAGCAGCAGATATTTGTCAGAAACTTTCTGAGAGTGTTAATAATTTGTCCTGTTTTGGAATACACAGGAAATCTGTCTCCAAGTCTAATGGTTTAAAAATGCAGCTCAGTTTGAAAGGTCACTGGAATAAGCAGGAACTAGATTGAGAAGTCATGTGGGAAGCAATTGAAGCCAATGCAAGAGTGAACTTTCTTTCTGTTCAACTATGAGAAACAGAATATTGATAATATCAAGGTCATAAGTGTTGCAAGAACCCCCTCAAAGAAAGGAAGGGTCATAGATTTTGTTTTCTTGTTTGTCTTGTGTTGCTTTTCTGCAAGATTTGCTTGGTGGTCAATGGAGTCTTCCCTCTCTCACACTTCCAAACCATTCTACCATAAATGCGTGGGCTTCATCATGTGTCAACCTTGGTAGAATTAGATGTTTGTGGTAGTAAAATGAAGCATATGCAGTGAAGCTGAAATGAGATCATTGAATCAAGACTTGGAAGAAATGTGTATCAAAATTCATATGATCAATTTACATTTACATTTAAATCCCATGACCCAATTACATTTGTCATAGCTTTTAATGTTTTCTGCTTTCATTTTGATTGAGGTTTTTTATCCTTTTTTTTTTTTACTTTGCTATACTTATTACTTTGTTTTTTAATTATTTCTCTGTATATGAAATCCAACATGGGTAAACCTATACAGACCGCAATTAGATGAGTGTTTCCCTTAAGGTATGGTAGGGGTGATTTCAGAAAAGTGGGGAGCTAATAACAATGAGGATAAGATTGAAGAGAGTGCTTTAAAACTGATTGCGGTGATGATGGTACAACTCTACACAATGTATGAATTTTGACATGTATGCTATGATGTATGTTGAATCAATAAAACTGTGGAGGGAGGAAGAAAGAGACACATAAAACTAAGCAAAAATAAGTAAAAATGTGCTTATGAACAGTATTTAAGGATAGTTTCATTTTCGTTGAGACTTCATAAAACTCTCATGTATACTGTATGCATCAAACTTCTCAACAACTATCACAGCTATTATATGTGAAAGACCAGGACACAAAGATGAGCTTTGCTAGTGCTATAGTACTTGTTTTTGCAATTTTTATGACTTCTTATTGTTTTTCACTTTTGGTTTGTGTGTCTATTGTTGCTTTCTTTTCATTTTGTTTTCTTAGTATAGTGATATAAAAGAGAGGTGTTTATATACATTTAAAATCCATTAACTGAATAAGAATCTTTTTCTTTGCTTAAAAAGTCAAGCTCTAGAGTTGTGAACTCTTTATTCACTAACACCCTGCCCTCTAAGTGTCTTACTGTCCTGCACTTGACATTCTGCTGCCTCAGGTCACATGTTGCACAGAGATTTCCATAAAAGCATTTTCATAATTAAGAAAAAAATGTGAAGTTCACTGAGAGTCTTTTTATTCAGTCCATTGAATATCTGATTCTTCTGGTTATTCATCACAGCCTGAGAAAGGCAGAAAGAGAAACAAGAAGAAAAGTGATATTTTAAGAGGTAGTGGTGATAATCCAATGATTGTACAATTCCTGCAAAAATCACTTGATTCAAGAATTCATCACTCACAACTCCATAATAATGATCAGTTCATCATTTTTTTTGTTTTAGAGGAGTGACACTTGATGTGCATAATTATCGTTCTAATATATTGTGAAACCGTAAAAATGCCTTCTGGATTATCACAGCAATGAACTTAAGCTCAGCAGAGTTTTATGATGGATTTTATTTCACCATGAATTTAGAAAATTACTGGTTCATATATCACAGATATGATGACTTCATTAATAAAAAGATTTGATAAAAGAAAACTTGGTTCTTCAGACATGCAGTAAAACAGAATTATGATAGAAGTGCTAAAGCATATATGTGTTGCTTCCATGAATGAACAAAGGAGGTCAAATAAAGAAACCTACAGAATTTTATTGCTGTCTCATAAAAAGTGTGTAGAGCCCCCATAAAGAATATTGTAGGAAAGTAAATTATTTACTGTGAAAGCCTTGGCTGTGAAATCATTTATATGCTACAAAAGGATTTGCATAGAGTGGAGGAAGGAAAAGCTGAGAACCACATTTCCATTCATATTGCTACTTATTTTTTCCTTCTAAGTATAAGGCATTAAATGTTCCTGGATTTTAGACACACAATCAAGATGTCTATCACAACTTTTCTCAAAGAATAATTGCTGATGGAGTTTTTGACATATTAAAGTTTAATTGTGGTTTTCTTTGTTCTTTAAAAATGGATTGGACTTTCTATAACTTTCAGTGTGTTAAAATCATGCTTAAAAGCCTATTACCAGGCACTTTAGTTGTTTCTTAGATAATTTTAAATATTTATTAAATATCTACCACTGTGTTTCTTACATAGAGAATGCACTGAGACCCACATACATAATAAAAAAGAAATTGTATATATGCACATATATATACATATATGCAGATAATGCTCTCTGAAGAAATACAGATGTGTATAATGCTCTCTGAAGAAATTACAAATAAAAATGTTTTTGACAATTAGATTACCTAATCGTAGAATAGGAAATTGTCAGTCATTTTTTTCTTGTAAATCTACTGAATGCTATTATCTTGGCACAACTTGAGAAGAAGCAGCAGATAAATCATTGCAATCTCATCTTTTGGTACAATGCTTTCAGAGTTCACAGAATGTGCTTCAACCCCAAAGTAGACACAAGCTTTATAAATAGCTTTAACTATTCTTCCTTTGCAGATGTAAAAAATAGAGGCAGAGAGAGAGAGAGATTTTAAGAGGAACAGTAAATCTTCAAAAAGAACAGAGAGAGTGAAAGAGTGGGCTAGTTGAAATCAGAATGGGAAAAGATTCATTTTATCCTATGGATTATTTACTTACTACCACATTTTATCTCTATAACCTTTTTCTTAGTTTGATATCTCCATCTCTTTTGAAGTATGGAACATATTTGCTCTTGGTCTGAGCAAGGTTATTTATTTTTTATGTAATCAGGATGTAGTTTAATTTTCTTCAAAATGTATTATATTTAATTTACAATTTAGTATATCAGATGTCATTTAATGCTAATTATTCTGTGAAATTAAAAATAGTATTTCAACAAATTTTAGCTCATAAATGTATTCATACCAAGCTCTGAGGGCAATGATGATTCTGTGGTAAAATTCTCACTTTTCTGAGATCAGATCTTTGACGTCAGTCAATTCATCTAAGACAGAGACACTGTCTGTCACTCAATGGAAACATCTAGGCAACAGAGACTTGGAAGAAAGATTGCAAATGTAAGTTCTGAAAATCAGAGACTGTAAAAGGCCCAGGCAGTCCAATCCAAAAGCAATTGCAGGGATGGCGCAGAACTGCGGGGCGCTTTAATCAGCTGTGTATGGATTTGCCATAATGGGGAATGGCCATCTGCAGTGAGCGGCATTTGAACAGTCTTTGGATGTCTCAAAAGGTTAACATGCATAGCTGGATGTTCAAATTAAGTCAGATACTCCTCAGATGAAATGTCTCACACTCTCCCTAAAAGGCAATCATGGAAAAAAATAGAAGAACCGTTCTATTGTGAAACACATAAGTTCAGAAAAAGTGGGCATCAATTGAATAGCAATTGGTTTCACTAGCCATATAAACCTTGCCAAGCAAACAAACCAAAACAAAATATATGGGTTGCACTAGTCATATAAACCTTGCCAAACAAACTAAAACAAAGCAAAAAAATGTGGGTTTTCTTTCAATGAAATAATAAATGACTCCCTGTGGGTGTCCGTATATCTGTTTAAGAATCATGAGCAATATTTACACAAAGAATATTTTACACTGATCTTCAATTAAGCATGTGTAATAACAGTTCCAATTTAGTTCAGTGATATTCAGGTGTGCTGATATTGAGCAGACTAATATATATATAAGCAATCCCTTTGCTCTGTTTCTTTTCTGTTTGTCTACATCTTACTCAAGTAATATCTTTTTTACAACTTTCTTATAGCTTACTGAAAATAACTTCTGCTCTTCATTATTAGCTATAATAAGTTTAATTTATATAGAAATATTTTTTAATTCCCTGGCATTTTCCAGAAATATTCAGAGAATAAAATTAGATTAAAATTACACATTGACTGGTTTTTAAAATAATTGCAACACTGGCTAGAGAATATACTCACTAGAGATGCACATTATTCATCTTGCCTTATTTCAAACATCAAAAAATAGTGGTTGTCGAATCTTCGACAAAGAGACCTTATCTACTCTAAAGACTTGATGAAATGGAGAGGTGGACCTACATTTTTGTTGATGGCAGACTATTCACGGACCTTGATTTCTGGTGGATCATCTGCCATTCAATGTCAGTGCATGCTAGAGTGAATTTCTCAGGATAGACAGAGAGATCCCACATGGAGTTCCCTGAAGGCACACAGTTTACCTCAACTGCTAGGAACAGGCTTAAGAAGGGAGTCCCAGCATCTCTCAAGGCTGACATGACTGTTATTTTACATGAGTTAGGTTTAACAGAGTCAGCCTTAATTGAATTGAATAATTTAACTACAATAGAGGCTATTTGGCTATATTTTAGTAGGAGTCAATTGGAAGCACTTATGCTACAGATACAAGTGGGTCTGGGAAACCTTAATGAACATCAGTGCCAAAGGAAGGACTCCACTATACCACCCAAAATGAATACTATGAGTCTTTCTCTGGGACTGTCCAAAAGGGATCTATTTCCTTTTATAAGCATAGCTGTCAATTGAGGACAATGAAATAATCAGATTGTTCAAGGATGACTAGATGCTGCCTCTGAAGTTTCCAAGCCCTTCCTGTAGCTAGTTCTACAATTCCAGAAGGAATAATTGGATAAGACATACTCAGCAACTGATAGAAAACCCCTAGTGGAACACTGGCATGTGGAATAAAAGTTACTGGGGTAGAAAATCACAAAGGAAAAAATTAGAACTCTCCAGTAAACCAAAAGGAAGAACACATTTTTTTAAAGATTTGTGCATTAACAAGTAGCTGAAGAATTGAGTGGTGGTTATTCCCAGCACATCCCTATGTAGCTTACCTACTTGTAAACCCTGGGTAGATCTAGGAATATGCCAATATTTTGTCATAAATTGGTGTTGACTCAAATTGTAGCTGTTATTCCAGATGTGGTTTCATTGCTTTAGCAAATTAATACTTCTAGTGGTCAGCATGCAACTATTTATCTGAACAAAGCATTCTTTTCCAATTCTGTTTTCTAAAGATCATAAGAAGCAGTTTGCCTTAACCTGGCAAGAGCAACAATACATTTTCAGTGTTTCCTCAGAGGTATTTTTACTCTCCAGTACTATGACATACTTCAGTCATAAAAAAAAAATGACTCTCCTTACATTTTATAAAATGCCACACTGTTCTAGTACTTTACTGACATATTGGTCTGTTACTTTACTGTCAACATACTGACTGCATCTATTAAGGAAGAAGTTCAAGGAATCCATATTCCTTAGTAAAATATCTGTATGCTAGAAGGTGGGAAATAAAGAAAATAAAATTAATGTGCCTTCCACCTTTCCATACTATTTGGTCTAGTAGTATGAGGTAGGTTTTGACATTCCTGATATAGTTAAAGATAAATTATTTTTTCTGGAACTTCCTTCCACTAAAATGGAGGCTCAAAATCTGGTAGGCCTCTTTGGACTCTGGGGACAGTGTCTTACTTATTGGTATATGCTATTCCTGTCTTTCTATTCTGCCAGGTGTGTTGAAACTTGAGTGAGTCCCAGAAGAGGCGATGGTGCTACAACAGGCTAAACTTGTAGTAGCAGTTCTATTTTGCTGTATGTTACAACTGTTCCAATGCTACTCCAAGTGTCAGTGGCAGATAAAGAGGCAGGTTAGAGACTTTTGCAGGTCCCTGTTTGTAAATCACAATACAGCACTTTAGAATTTGGAAGCAAAGGTCTCCCATCCTCCACATACACTTTTCTCCATTTCAATAACATTCTTCTTCGCTTATTACTGGGCCTTAGTTGATACAAAATGCCTCAACATAGGTCACTGAGTCACCATCAGGCCTTATCTGCCCATAATGAACTGTGTGCTTTATGACCTAAAGAGCCATAAAGTTTGATGTACACAATAGCACTCCATCATTAAATGGAAGTAGTTTCTGTGAGGTTAGGCTCTAGTAGGACATGAAAGTTTAAGTGAATCACGTGGCCTTAGGAAGTGTCCCCAAAGGCCTATCATCTCTCTTCCTGTCACAGCATCTCCCTTCTCCAAGTCTGGACTCAGGGCCTCTGAGTCTGTTATGCTCAGTTGACTGAAGAAGAGAACAACTATACTTGGTTAACAGATGGCATGATACCATATGCATGTATCCCATGAATGTGGATAGTGGCAGTAATATAACCTCTTTCTGGGAAATCCCTAAAGGTCAATAATTAAGGGAAATCCTTCAATTGGGCAGAACCTCAAGTGACAAAATTCAAGTCCTTTAATTTACTTGAGAGATATATTGCCAGATGTATGATTCATGGTCATTAGGCTGTATAGTCAGGGACTTAGGCAGCGCTTGATTCGAAAACTGGTGAGGAGGTAGTGTGGAGAAAGGTTAATGGACAACATGGTGAAGCTATTTTGGTCTTATGTAAATTCTCCCTAAAGGCTTATTTCTGTGAAAGGGGATTTTAAAAAATAAGGGCATAGGATGACACCTACTGTAAAAACTAGCAATTCTCCTTCCCCACTCACTATTCCCCTTGTCCTGTGTACTCAAGAATAGAGTGGTGAAGGTAGCAAAGATGAATGTGATGTATGGACTCAGTATCACAGACTTGCCCTCACTAAGTTTAACAGCTATTACCCCTGCGAAGTGCCCAGTCTGCCAGCTGAAGACACCAACATTCAGGCCTCTGGGGGAGAGTTCTTCAGAAATATCAGCCAGCAAGCCAGTAGGTTGAGTTTCCATGACCATGTCTACCATGGAAAAGGCAGTGTTCGTGATTGTTTGGTTAGTTGGTTTTTAATGGGACCAGCACTAACTTTAACCTTAGATATAAATTTGCTCTCCTAGCACACAATGTATCTGCCAACACTACCATTCATGGACTTGCATAATGATACCTTATTCATATGCATGGTTTTGGACAGAGCACCACTTCAGATCAAGGTGCTCGCTTAACAACAGATGATGTGTGGCAATCCCCATGCTTGTGGAATTTGCTGGTCTTACCATGTGCCTCATCATCCTTAACCAACTGACTTGATAGAACACATAAAAATGGGCCTAAAGACACAGAGGGGAACAACTTGCAAGTTTTTACCAATGTTCTCCAGGAGCCTGAATATTCACTTAACCAGCATCTGATATATAGTTCTATTTCTCCAATAGCCAGATTTTATGGGTTTGGAAATCTGGAAGTGGAAATAACAGTAGCAACTGTCATTATTTCTAATGAACTAATAGTAAAATGTTTGTTTCACTTTCCTCTGACCCTGTGTTCCTCGAATCTGTAGTTCAAAGTCTTGAACTAAAGAATCCTTCTACCTGGAAAAAAAATATTGCTTTAAGAGGTGTGATTTATTCTAATTATCAAGTAGAATGCATAGTGATATTACATAATGAAAATAAAGACGAATATGATGCATGCCACCACCCAAAGCTGGAATTGTGCTGGATGCAGTGGAGATTGTGTACTGCTCATATATCCCCCTAGGCAAGCATCAAACAACTTACACTTACTTAACGCACCCAGTGGCATCACCAGAGAAGGTTTTTTCAGGTCAAAGCAAATTTTGTTTTTGTAAAAGCAATTTAGAAAACCTAGTGTGTTTGTTTGTTTGTTTTGGGGGGTGGTTTGCTGACCAATTGAAGTGGCCATTGTGCAGCTGCAAAATCTTGTTTCCTGCTAGAGAAAAAATGCCATACAAACTGTGGTAGTGCTGAACACAGGTTACAAAGACAGCGCTATGAGAAAAACTCAAGTACACAAGTGGTTTTCGTGTTCAAAAAAGTCAAAAATGTTGATTGATAACAAGCCTCATTCTGAATGCCCAGCCACTTCCTGAGTGGATGAAATGATGACAAAATTCATGCACCAGTTCTTGAAGACGACCATCAATGAACCATTGAATAGATGGGGAAGTTATCTGGACTATCTTGGAGCTTGGTTTGGTGAATTTTAACAGAAGATTTGGGATTGAGAAGGATTGCTGTGAAAATTGTGTCTTGGGTTCAGACCAGGAAAAAGTGCGCCAAGTAGAAATGTGCTGTGCTCTGAAAGAACAGTTTTGAAGTGACTCAGACTTTTTTCCAATGTCATTAGTGGTGAGGAGATATGGTACTAATTTTTACTAATCCAAAAGAAAGCATCAATCAAGCCTGTGGAAAATGCCATCACCCCCTTGGCCCTCAAAAACTTGTCAAGTGAAATCAAGGATTAAATTAATGCTTATTCAAATTTTGATGTGAGGGGGGATAGTGTATTTGGAGTCCATTATGCCACATCAAACTGTTAATCAAGCTTTCTTTTTAGAAGTTCTAAAAACATTGCATAACAATGTGCTACAAAAAAAGACCTGATTTGTGACAGTGGGCTGCTTTTGCCACCACAGCGATATACGTGCTCACACAGTCACGTCAGTGTACCAGCTTGGGACAAAAAGCTGCATGGCTCACTTGTCCCACATACCTTATTCATCTGACCTCACTCTGTGAGATTTCTTATTGCTTCTGGAATGAAGAGGGGCATGAAAGGACAGTGAGCTGCCTATGTATAAGAGAGAAGAAAACAATGAGGGGGTGCTGTCAGCCAACCCAACAGATGAGTCTGAAAATATTTCCAAGAATGGAATCACAGATAGGACAAATATCTTAAGTGTAATGGAAAGTATTCTGAAGATAATAGGGTTGTTCAATTAAAAAATAAATACATAGCTTTGAAAAGAATCCTGTTTGGGGTGGTGTTCCCACTTATATCTGGAATTCGAGATTGCTTAGTATGTCTTTTAGTACTTGTATGCCCTTTGATTAAAGTCAATGGTATAGTGATGAAATTAAGACCTACTGCTAATGGTTCAGATCCTTCAAGACTAAAACTCTGTGCTACTCCACAGGCAAAAAGATGAGACCAGATGGGGTGTTTGCTGAGGGCAAAGGGAATAAGGACTACACAGTGGGAAAATATAATTTGCATATAAGCGACAGTAATATTAATAGTGGCAGAAATGAGGATTTCAGTTCTTATAATAATTTCAACCTTGAATGTATGTATCAAAGTTTTTTCTGTTTATTTATATATGAAATGTAAATTAATTTAGTACATTTTGATTTACATATGCTAGTTTCATCATTCAATGTATCAGTTTGATTTTACCATTGTCTCTATCTAGCAATTATGTACAAGTTAAGGACATGTTCACAAATTTCAAATGAACCAGAGGAGGCAGGCTGTGTGCTTACATGTTATAAGGAGATATCAGTCCTTTCAAAAGGACTTCATGCACATGTAGGGGCAGTTAATCATTTAATGTGACCTGTGGAGCCCAAATCCCTAATTCTCACCAAAAATTCC
Organism: Nesogale talazaci; assembly: GCA_004026705.1. Classification (NCBI taxonomy): domain Eukaryota; kingdom Metazoa; phylum Chordata; class Mammalia; order Afrosoricida; family Tenrecidae; genus Nesogale; species Nesogale talazaci. The sequence goes on from PVJH01020885.1 coordinate 32,921, forward strand.
CTGCATGGGTTTGGTAAGAAAGTGGGGGAAACACTGATTGTAATTGTGAGTAACAATCACTTGTGAGTAATTGTGAACAGAGCCCCCTGGAATGACATCCTGCGTGTATGAAAGAATCCTGTTGAAAAGCGGGAGGAGACATGCCATTGCCATTAAGAACAAGAAATAGAGCACATTCTTGGGACCAGAGATCCTTGTTCACCGAAATTATTGGACCACAAAGGCTTTTATTACTACGGAGGAGCAACCTCCGTAGCAGAACCAGAGCCTGGAAATGAAACAGAATTGAGAACTCCCCAGTCCCAGAGACAATTTGGATGCTTTGGTGTAGGAGCCTGGCTTGCGATGGAGAATGTCACTGAGCAATTCATCCAGAAAGGTGGGTTTGCTGACCCAGGAAGTGTACAGAAACATGGGCACTCCTTTAGTAATGTGTCAGCAGTCCTGAAAGAACAATATAACAAGCCCTCACTAACTCTCTCTTGAGCATTTATCTTGTGCATTATAACTTGTCAACTTCCTTAAGAAATAAACGATTTACCGATGAATGTTTTCTAACCACTGTGTAGTCATTACAATAAGTATTATAACCATGGGTATACAATGTGCTGAAAAATGTTTGTTAAAAAAAAAAAAAAAGAAAGAGGCTGAGCCCTGGTGGTGTAGCGGTTTTGCATGGGACTGCGGCCCACTGGGACAGAGGTTCAATTCCAGCTCACAGGAGCAAAGGCTGGGCCTCTTACTCCCACCACCAGAGGGCAGTGATGCCTAAAAAGGAAAAGAGGCGGAGCCTCAGTGGCATAGTGGTTGAATGTGGGACTGTAGCCCACTGGCTTGGCTGTTCAAATCCAGCAGTAGCTCTCCAAGAGCAAGGCTGGGCCTCCCACTACCACCAGAGGGCAGTGATGCCCCCTCCAAAAAAAGAAAAGTGTGTGTGTTAGTCCAAGTAGACTTTGAGGAGAAAATTTCATTCGCACATATATGAATATAAAGAAAGGGTTTATATACGAAAGGAATGGAACACTGAGAAAGCAACCCAACCTAGTCCAGTTCAAAGTCATGAGTCCGATATTAGCCCATATGCCTGATTCTAGTCTATAATGTCTCCTTCCAACTCATGAAGTCACAGGTCAGTGGGTGCAGAATCCCGGCACTGGCAGGGGTGTCCCCATGGCTCCTCACTTCCAGGACTCAGGGTTCATCACCACCATCCAGTGGTGGCAGAAGCAACTCATCACTGGCAGGGGTCTCCACGTGGCCTCTCTAGATTCAGACGTCTGGTCCCATCTGAGAAAAGCCGTGTGGCTTCTCCGGCTCCTCAGATGCTGACATCTTGTCTTGTCTGTGATTAGTCATCTCTGAGACTAACTCCCAACAACTAGGGAAATCGCTTCTCATCTTCACAAGGGAAATATCACTAGATTCCCCAGCTATATCAGGAGAAAGCCATGCACACACAGAGGCATCATTTGCTATTCAATGACTATTTCTAGATTAGCAGGCTAGGCATCACCCCTATATCTCAATCATGAAATTAACATAAGCACATGACCACCACAGAGTTTTTGTCTAGGTTGACTAGAGAAACAAATTCATACATACATATGTGTATTTACATGAAAGGGTAATTTCATATTAAGGAAATATTCCAGCCCAATCAAGATCAAGTTCATAAGTCTGATATGAACCCGTATGTCTGATACCAGTAAGAAAATTCCTCTTCAAAGTCACACAACATATGGAATGATGCCAAGTACAGGAAGATCCCATGCCAGTGGGTAAAGTCACATGCATCCAGTGGTGGTGGAAGGATCTTAGCACTGAGGTGGGTGTCCACGTGGCTCCTCTATCTCCAAAGCGCTGGCTGTCAACAGCATATATACATATGGTTGTAGAAGAACTATCTTCTTCTATAATCCATTCCTTATTAACTTAGCCCTTGGCCAGTCCCTCAGGTGACTCAGGTCTCTATTCATGCGAGGTCTGGGCCAGTAGAAGCCTTTTCAGGATTGGATTGCTGAAACTCACCATTTCCTCTAATCAGTGGACATGGTAGTACGAAGAAGCAGCCTAGGGGATCTCCTGGATTCTGGCCATATTCTGCTTTACCTCCTTTATGTAACAACAGTCCAAGTTTTCTTTGGTAATCAAGATCAATCACACCACTCAGTACAATGTCACCCTTCCTGACCTGCTAATTCAAAGGCATTAGGGGCACAAAGTAGCCAGGGGGCATTCTCAGATACGAGTTGAGTGGAATCTGTGCTGTATTTCAAGGAGGGAGAGTTTCTTCCTTTGGGACTAGGACCTCCTGGCCTAATGCTTATAAGGTTGCTGGTACATCAAGCAACATGCTACTAGTGGATTACGAGGAGTAACAGTGAGTGGTGCCATTCTAATTTCCACCCCTCCGTTCCTGGACACATGATTCCTGGCTATTAGAGACACAGCACCTATATTTGGCTGCTGGTTTAGAGCTTAAACAGCCTCCTGGAAAAATTTACCCCAGCCCTGGAAGTTGTTGCAATTTAACTGGTGCTGTAATTGTGTCTATAGGAGAACATTCCTTTATTCTATCAAGCCAGGTGCTTCAGGATGATAAGCCTTATGATACAACCAGTGGATTCCCTCAGCATGGGCCCCTTGCTGTACTCTATCTGCTGTGAAGTGATTTCCTTGATCTGACACAATTTTGTGTGTTATGCCATGCTGGTGGATGAGGCATTCTGTAAATCCACAAATAGTAGTTTGCTCAGAAGCATTGTATGCAGGGAAGGGAAATCCATAGCCATTGTAGGTGTCTGGTCTGGTAAAGAATGATATGCTCCCCCCTTTGTGATGGAAGTGGTCTCATATAATCATCTGCCACCAGGTTGCCAAGGAAAGGACCTATATTTGGACTCACTGTTGGCTTCTACTGTTGGCATATGGGACACTCAGAAGTGGCAGAGGCCAAGTCAGTCTTGGTAAGTGGAAGATCATATTGCTTAATCCTTGCATAACTTCCATCTTGGCTACATTGTCCACTTTGTTCATGTGCCCATTAGACAATGACAATAATTGGGAAGAAAAAGAAGGACCAGTAACCACAATGTGTGCATTTTATCCACTTGATTGTCAAACTCCTTCTCTTCAGAGGTACCCTTTTGCGGAGCATTCACATGAGAAAAAATTATCTTTATTTTCTTGGCCCATTCAGAGAGGTCCATACACATAGCTCTTATCCACACTTTCTTGTCATCATTTCCTATCATGTCCCCTCCAAGTCCTTGAATATCCAGCCAAGCCATTAGGTGTCCAAATGCACACAGTCTCCACTCCTGTCACAGTATCTTCCTTCTTCAATACAGAACACCCAAATGAGGAATATGTTGCAAAACAAATTCAGAAGTAGCCCACTAGGTTCTGCCTCATGTTTAGTTGTTGGGTGGGCCATATGTAATAGTTTATTCTTCACTTTAGTAGGAATGTTTCAAAATGCCCCACTCCACTGGACCTCTAGAAATTTTACTGCAGTGGAGGGCACCTTAATTTTCCTTGGGTTGCTTTCATAACCTCTTGCATGTAGGAGCTGTACTAATGAATCTAGGGTCTTTGATACATGTTCTTTAGTGGGTCCAATCAGTATAATGCTACACTTATAATAGACTAGTGTAACATTTTTGTGGAAAACACAGGAAAATAAGTTTCCTTCTTATGATGGCACAGGGTGGAAGAGTTGATGTAACTCTGGGGGATACTTGTGAGAGTATATTTTTGCTCTAGCTGAAAGCAAACTGCTTCTGGTGGTCCTTTGAAATTGGTATTGAAAAGAATGTATTGCCAAGATCAATATATACTTACCAAGTACAAGGAGAAGTATTAATTTGAGCAAGCAATGAAATCACATCTGGAAAAGCAGCTGCAATTGAGGTCATCACCTAATTTAGTTTATGATAATCCACTGTCATTCTCCAGGAACTTTTCTTTAAAAAACAGAACAAATTAGTGAGTTAAACAGGGACATTGTAGGAATCACCATCCCTGCATCCCTCAAGTCTAATGGTGGCACTAATCTCTACAATCCCTCCAGGAAAGCAGTGTTGCTTTTGGTTTATTATTTTCCTAGGCAATAATAGTCCTAAGGGTGTCCACTTGGCCTTATCAACCATAGTAACTCTTATTCTATATTTCAGGGATCCCACATGGGGTTCTGCCTGTTACTAAGTATGTCAATTCTGATCATGCATTCAGAAACTGGGAAAATAATGACAAAATTGTTTCAGGGGCCCACTGGACCTCTGGTGAGGCATACCCAAGCTAAAAGTTGATTGATAACTTGACCTCCATATGTCTCCTCTCTGACTGGCAGGCCTTGAAAACACTTTGGGTCTCCAGGAATTAGTGTCAGTTCAGAGCCAGTGTCAAGTAATCCCTTAAAATTTCGATTATTTCCTTTCCCTCATTGAACAGTCTTTCTTGTGAAAGGCTGCAGGCTTCTTTGTGGAAGTCTAGAAGAGTGCATAGTAATATAAACCTTTTGTGATGTAGCAGGGTCTTTCTTCAAAGGGACCTGTTTTTTTTTTTTTTCCTCATTCAAGGGGCTTGGGGTTTATGAACTGGTTCAAGTTGGGAATTGATTGATTGATCGTGACTATCTAGTCTGTTGTTCAACTGAACTAAAATTCTTCTGCCTGTATAGATCATGTAAATGCTTAATAGATTTCCTAAATGTTTCTCTCCTAGAGACACTGTGGCTAAGAAGTCAATGCCATCAGTCCACATGAAACAGGTCAACATAATTACTATAGAAAACTTTCTGGGGCTGAGCCCCGGTGGTGTAGTGGTTGTGCGCTGGACTGCGGCCCACTGGGATGGAAGTTCAATTCCAGCAGTGGGGCTGGGCCTCCTATTCCCACTGCCTGAGAGCAGTGATGCTCCCCCCACCACCACCAAAAGAAAAGAAAACTTTCTGTCCATTATGATAACTATGTCCACCCCATTTCTGTTGATTCTGTGCTGAAATATCTCCCAATTCCGATGGGACCCATTCAGCCACAATGTAGGCAAATGCCAGGGTTCACTTAGGGAATTTCCCACTGTTAACCTGGGTATATATAAAATAGCTATAATGGGTGTCCTCAGAGGTACTGAGGTCCCCATTCACAAACTTTTTCCTTATCGTGGTGGTTAAAGGTACTATGTCTTTGGGGGTACTCTTCTTTGGGTCTAAGTGATTATTTTGATAGAGTCATTCCAATTTTCCAATTTCCCTAAGTTTTTGTATGTCTTCTTCTATGGTGTATCCAGGTAGGTTAGGTACTTCAGGTTGGTCTAATCTAGACCATATGGTAGTCTATGATTCAGTGAACCAATCAAATCAACTATTAGATCATCTCTTGCTGAGACATTGAAAGAAGAATCTGTGCTTAGGGACCTCATATCCAAGAGCCCAAATTGTTTTAAAGTTACATTCCTTGCACCAGTATCCCACACCTTTAATAACCTTGCTCATGTATATTCCCAGACTTGTTAAATATACTAGAAAATTCAAGATCATCTTTGAGAGTAAACACACTTCTTCCTGAGTTCTCATCTGAACCTCACTTTTAGAAACTTTATGAGACTTGATTCAAGTTACAGGTCAGGAGGAGTTAATGGGTGGTGGGGATATTTCTGCGGTCTCTCAGCAATATCATTCGAAGCATCTGCCCTAGGCAATGCTACAGATGCAGTCCTACCATCATTTCAGTTTGGTTAGTCTACTCAAGTGTGTATTGTTTACTGATAGTGTATAGTGTATTAATGCCCTCAGGTGGGAGAGGTGGATTTTTAGCCTGGGGTGACTCAATCGACTCCATTGGCTCAATATTCTCCTATTCTGCAAAACCAACCCATATATTGTCATCCCATGTTGCAAGGTCTTAATTCTTCTGAATAATGCCCTTACATTAATATCAGACACTGCTCTACACCCGCAATCTAGTAGCTGATGTTATAATTCCGCTACTCTTATGATGGGACTCTGGATTTGTTTTTTGCCAATGGCACCTCTAGAGGAGAAAGGGTCACCTCTGTAACATGTGCAGAAATTGTTAGATCTTGCTATTCAGCACTTGAGCCATGCTTCTGAGGTTGTGAATTTATACCTTCCCTTGATCACATTTTCTATTGAAAGGAAGACCAACCAACCAACCACCCTATATTTCTTATCCTGACAAAACTGCTGAAGAATTTTGCACATGTAATCACCCAGAACTCTTCTTACCAGCACTTTATGTATTGTTGGTGATATTGTGGATATTAACTTTGCAACATCACACCATGATTTCATCCCACCCTTTCTGGTAACAGTGGACGACTGATCAAAGCCTTTAGGGGAAAGACAGCATTATCAGTGTTGCTAAGCTTAATCAGGCTGGAGAACCAATGTCAGAAGCCCATATTTATGATCTTTTTTCTCTAGAACCACTCGTGGTACTAAATGTGTGAGACAGGGTTCTCTAGATGAACAAAATCAAGAAAACTTATTATGATGTATACATACTATGAGTAGGCTTATATTGTATGAAGGAATATAACAGCTAATAAATCCACTCATAAGTAGAGAGGGCTCAGTTCAACTCAGTTCTGTGGAACCATTCATATACTGGAAGTCCTTAAACTCACAAGAACTATAGGGCCAAGGACAAAATAGCAGACAGCTGAGTCTTCACACTGGAAATGCAGACAGAGTCTGTGTTAGAAAACAGACAGCAACAGCTCAGGCATTTAGTGAAAGGAGCCAGAATGGGGTATCAAAGTCAAGTAATGTAAGATGACAGGATCTACCAAACTCAAGCTCAAGAAATTAACACATCAACTGTGTGGTGAAATAGGTATCAAAGAAATCTCAAGCTCCAGTGACATAATCCATGGGTTGACTTGTCCCACAGGTAGTGTAGCTTACATGTTGAGGCTGAGCACT
>PVJH01020886.1:0-39777 GCA_004026705.1 Nesogale talazaci
TTGCTCGGATACTGCAAACATTTTCTTTTTCTTCCATCTATTCTTGTCCCACTCTGATTCGCTGTCTTCAGTAAAAAACCTTTCCATATGATTCCCTGGTTTTAAAACGCTTTCGTTGTTCTGCAATGGTGTGTCCACAGCAATGGATGCAAGAAGTGAGTGTTATGATGCATTCACAACCCTTCTTAATATAACAGAACTATTGAATTGTATGATATAGTCATTCTATGTCAATAAAGCTATTTTGAAAGGAGCCTGATTAGATGAGTATTCAGAAATAAGCAGAAAGAAGGTTAGATTATTCTTTAGAGTCATTAGTGTCTAGCAGAGTATTCAGAACACTAACCAAGATACTCAAAACAAAACAAACAAACAAAGAAAAAAGCTCAAATCATTCTGATTCATAATGACCCCATAGGACAGGGCACACTTACTCCTGTGGGTTTCAAAGACTGCAACTCTTTGAAGGAATAGAAAACCTTATCTTTTTTTGTGAAACAGCTGGAGGTTTCAAATCACTGATCTTATATTAGCAGTTGAACTCATATACCACTACATCACTTGAGCTCTGTTTTATCAAATAGTAATTGAAGAATTAAATATATACATTGAGTTCACTAGCCCCTTTATGAGATTATAAGGTTTTTGACTCTGGGGAATAGGTCTGCTCTTTCATTGCTTTAAGGCTAAAATTGGCATGGTGCTTGGCCTACATAGTGCATCAGTCAGTGTTGGTTTTGAAGATGATTGTCATATCTTATAGTTCAGCTCTCCTTCCATTTAAATTGAAAACACTCACTTGATTAAAAAGGCAATTTAAAAAACAAAAATGCTCAGCTCCTTACACACTGAATGCGATTCCACTAAGCCCTTAATCCCAGGTATGTGAGTAGAGAGAGTACTCTTGTCATTGAGATCCAAGAATAAAGTCTTAAAACAAATTAACCCCTTCTATTGAGTTATGTGATCCACAAAATTTTAAATTGCTTCAAGTACATAGATGTAAATCAATTTGGGGCTTAATCACTCAAATATCATTCAAGAAGAAAAAATGTATTGAAGCTACGAAGTGCTTAAGAAGGATAGTCATAAAATTGCGGGTCTAAATTTTCCACTCTTGAAAGCATCATAGTAACAGGTAAGTGTGTCATTCTGACTGGCTGATCAGGGCGAGACAAATATCAAGAGTCTGGCACAGAAAGGATGCTTGTTACGGTTGTTTACTTATATCTTGCACCGAAGGGGTTGCTCCTAGTTTTGCAGCAACCTGAAAATAGTGGGAAATATTGTTTATGTTCCTCAGTTCATACATGATATAATGATATATAAGTAGTACCTTCAACTACTTTTCAGCGATAACATGCAGGTTCCCCCAATTAAAAAACCGCAGGGAATGCTGGGATAGCATGAGTTGTGGCAAAAGATGCTCACACAACTCTTTTCCTTGTTCAGTTATGTAAACATTTATTATCATTAAGTAAATTTAAGACATCATCAAAAGTAAGACTTAGCAGTTTTAGTACTCTTCATAAATAAGCACTGACGTGCTAGCTAAGGGTAGTCAACCTAATCAAATGTTAAGAACAGGTTCATAATCCCCAATCTGTTTCTCCAGATACACGACCTAGTTCCAGACTCTCAGGGACATTCTACTTAATAGTGTGAAGACACACAGGATACTGGCTAAGAGACAAGAGGCGATTTTATATACCAGTGACTTGGGAATAGTCATACATGCAAACACAAAGACAAATACTTGATATTTGTATAACGTGGTGACTATAACTAATGCCATTGGACATGACACACAAAAGTGGCTGAAATAGAACATTTTTATGTACACTGATACATACATTTGACGTTACAAACTTAATAAACTGACATCTAATCTTAGTCAACCCCAGGAAAAGAAAACAATTACTCTCTTTGAGTCCATGTTGACTTATAGCAAGTATCATCGACATCCTAAAGAAAAAACAAATTCACATGCGAGGCTAGTTTATAAATTTTAAATATGGATTTCATTTGAAACACAATTCCTTAAAAAGAGAATGTGACTTTATCATTGGCAAAGGGAGTCCCCTAAGGAAGAAAAAAAATACATCACCAGATGGTGAAGAAAGATCGCCCACATGCTGAATGCAGATCTTGAGGAGGCATTTCTAAGAATGAGGTGGCACTTCCCAGCCGGGGACACTTCCCACAGGATCCCAATTTAACCCACAGAGAGCAAGGGGCTGACCTCAACCACTCTTGTCCCACTTGCTTCTCAGTGACCAAGACTAGTTTCCAACTCTTCCCAGGGTTCCAAAGGAAGCTAAGTACTGACCTCTTGAAACCATCTTCTAAAAAATCTGTCTTAGACAATGTCTTGAACTAATGCCCTCCTTTGAAAATGGGCCCTAAACCCACCTGAGCACAGGAAGCATTCAACTGAGTGCATGGTGCACATCTGCTGCACTTTCTCAGTGAGCAGAAGTTTTAAGAACACTCAAGTACCAAACTTCATCAAAAGACAGAGAGAGAGAGAGAGAGAGAGAGAGAGAGAGAGAGAGAAACCCTTGGCAACATTTAAGACTGAATTTAAAAATATCATCCAAATGAGAGCGAGAGAGATCATTTTGCTCTACCTAATGAGCTTATATAATGCCTAACTCAAATCCAAAAATTCACAAGAGCAGCTGACTGATCTTCCCTGTCAAGGCCATCAACATTTCCCGAAGACCTCCATCTACATTTTACCCAAGTCATCAACACAGAGGCAGAGCAGGACGTTCTGCAAACACGCCAATGTCACATCCTTCATTCCCAAACACCAGAGAAGAAAAACTCACCGATTTGTCCTTCACAAGCAGGGCACAGCACTGGATTCCAGCCATCAGCATCTTGTGGGGGTTCCAGGCCACAGAGTCAGCCCTGTTGTGTGGAACAAAGAGGAGGACAGAGTAGAGAGGGGAGTTCATTAGTTTCTACTGGCTGAATAAATACTATCATTAGCAGCATTCCTATGCAATATTCCTACCCACGTTAGTATTCTCTAAAATTCCTTTTCAGTGGTGGTTGTAGGGGGCTTAGGGGTTGGAGTTATTTTATGAAGAAACATTTTTGGTTTTGTTTTTTGGTCCATTTGCAAAATGAAACTTGGATGGGCAAAGGCCAAAGAGAACTCCCTTAAAAGGCGGTTGGGAGCTGGAAACTACATTTACCTGTGGATGCCATGCAGAAGCTGGCGATGCTTCCTGGACATCAAAGCTGAGCCACCCCAAGAAGCCTGTTGAGATATTCGCATAACCAAAACAGCATTATTTTCACGTTACTTGTTTACTCTTTGGTTGTCATAGAAAACCCTGCGTAACAACCTCAGTCTACCTTATCTGACATTGTTTTACTAATTGTATTCCAGAAGCTTTTGATCACTGACTTGCCCCAGAAAGCCGGACTTCATTTTCATAGATAAGCCAACATGGCCCATCAGGGTATCCTGATGACATTCGTATACTGACCAGTGGACCTGCATGTGGACCAAAAGAGGCTAACAAGACAGGTCAGATAGATAACATTTTCATAATGCTGGTGCTCAGAGCCTGTCTATTGTGAAAATACTGAATGAGTAACATAGTTAAGGGCATGTCACTTCAAATAGGAAAAGGATGCAAGAGGGATAGTGGGGAATACAGGAACTAGGGTGGGTCAAGGTGGAAATAGGTCATGGTCAATGAAATTGTGGAAATCGCCAGGATGTGGCACCCCATCCGACTCAACCAGGGACACTCCTGGAGGTCAATGACCAGACCTTGAACTATTTACAGCTTTTTGTATTGTTGTGTGTGTATATATATATATACATATATATATGTATATATAATATTTATACATACATACACACATACATATATATATATTGGACATTGGGTCTTTTTTGTTATCATTGTTTTATTTTCTTTGTTTGCTGTATTTTAGGATGCCTTTTTTTGGTACATATTGTTACCTCTTCAGGTCTATCTCGATAAGTTAGGCTGGATGAACAGTCAGGAGGTGAAAACAATGGGACTGATGGTTCTGGGTGGGACATGAGAGAAGGGGAAAGGAGGTGGTGTTAACCAACCCAGGGATAAGGGAACAATAATTGATTCAAAATCAGTGACAAGGTGGGTGTGAAAAGTCTGATAGGGATTGAACAAGACTAATGCAACAGAGAGAAAATACTGAAACCCAAATGGTAGCTGAACATGATAGTGGGACAAGAGAAAAGTAAAAGGAAATAGTGGAAAAAATGGGGGATAAAGGACCTTTATAGAGGTTTAAATACAGGCATGTACATAGGTGCACATATTTACATACAATGATGGGAAAATAGATCAATGAGCATACACTTAAAGGGTGAGTAGTAAGAGAGCAGAAGGGCAATGGACCTCCACTCAAGTACTTCCTCAATGAAAGAATATTTTTTTCTATTAAATTGGTATTCCATGATGCTCACTTTCCCAACATGATCACTGAAGACAAATGTGTGCATAAGCAAAGGTGGTGAAGAAAGCTGATAGTGCCTGGCTATCAAAATATATAGCATCTGGGGTCTTAAAGTCTTGAGTAAAAAAGCGGTCATCCAGCTAAGAAGCAAAAAAACCCACATGGAAGAAGCACACCAGTCTGTGTGACCATGAGGTGTTCAAGGGTTTCAGTATCAGGCATCAAAGAAATAAAAATTATATCATTATAAATAAGGGGGAGTACAGATTGGGGACCCAAAGCCCATCAATAGGTGAAGTGACATCCTCTTACAGAGGGGTTGCAGGAAGGAGATGAGCCAGTTAAGGTACAGCCTAGTAACAATGAAATATGCAACTTTTCTCTAGTTCTCAAATGCTTCCTCTCACCCACTATCATGCTCCCAATTCTACCAGACAAACCCAGCTAGACCAGGGGATGTACACTGGGGTAGGAAATATGGGGAATTTAAGATAAATGATCCCTCAGGACTAGTAGTGGGAGTAGTGATCCTGGAAGGGTGGAGGGATGGTAGAATAGAAAGGGCGAACCTCTCTGGGGTATGGACAACAGGGAAGTGAGTGAAGGGAGACATTGGGCAGTGTACAATATGAAAAAGTAACAATAATTTGTAAATTATTAAGGGTCCATGGGGGAAGTGGAGAGGGTTAGAAAGGGAAATATGGGGGACTGGTATTGGGAGCCTAAATTAATGCAGAATGATTTGAGATTGATGATGGCAGCAAGTGTGCAAATGTGGTCTGCATACAATGGATGTATGGGATCATGATGGGAGTTGTATGACCCCCCAATAAAATGATTTATTAAAAAAAAAGGAAGGGGGAAAGAGGAGCCTATACTGAGGGCTCAAGTAGAAAATATTTGGAAATGAATATGGCAACATGTGTACAAATATGCTTGATACAAATGATGTATTGAATGTTCTAAGAACTGTAAGAGCCCTCAATAAATCATTTGGGGGGGAATAAAATTGTGGAAATAGGTCATATTCAATCAAAATTGGACCATTCCTGATTGATGCAAATGTCTAAGCCTTCCACTTCTTGCCAAAAGGTTGGAAATTCAAAATCACTGAAGGAGCTCAGAAGAAAGGCCTGGTGATCTAATTCCTAAAGATCATGGCCTGGAAAACCTTATAAAGTACTTATACTCTATACCCAAGGGATTGCTGCCAATCAGAATTGACTGAATGGAAACTCACTACGCATGATGAAAAATCATCTTTGCAGCTAAATGGATTTCAGAAATATTTGCAAAGCTAAAATATGGGAGTAAAAGAGAGGCCATCTGATACCTATGGAAGTTTTGCATGCAAAAGGCCAATTTTTATGCACCCAAGAGAGGGGAGAGCTAAAAATTAGACAAAAGGATATCCTGTAGTCAATAGATCTAACAGGCAGGAAATTGGAAAAAAGTCAATGTGGGGAAGATTAGTATAAATGATGGTGTAGTCCTTGAAACTGAACATACTTCCACACTCTAATTTTTAGAGCAATGAAGAGTGAGCGAAGTGAGAGGAATGCAATGGAACTAGCTTGAGCTATGTTGAGTGTTCTTCCAGGTTATTTAAACCTCACAACATCCCACAGATAATGGGGATATTATAACTTCCATTTTACAGATCAACTGATGCTCAGAGGCAATAGATAAATTGCCTAAGGACTCACAAATAATAAAAGTCAGATGTCAGATGCAAGGCCCCTGCTCTTATCACAGTAACATCATAACTAAGGAAAGGTGACTGACCATTGACAAATGGTCCGGCATGAAAATAAAGCACAAAGTAAATTCTGTAGGCAGGCGATGATGTCAGAAGCTGTCTAGGATGTACATCAAGGTTATCTTGGACTTTTAACAGTCAAGTTAGTAGGGCTCAGAACCATGGGGAGAAATTTGTCAACATAACATGGGCCAAGAGTGAAGGGAAAGGAAGTACATGAGACATCTCTCTCATCCTGAAGTTATTACAAAAGCTGGACCCATTGGTGTGCGTACACGAAGAGAACGTACAACATGAACCACGTTTTATGGCCCCGCATTCCATTGTAAAGCATCTCTCCCATGCAGGACTGGGGCTCGGGTGAGGTTAGAGAGTCCCTAAAGGCAACGTTCACTCACAAAATGGATAAGCATTGACCTAATGCTTGCGCAAACCTGAGAATAAATGCCTCTTTATTTAGACATGCACTCCCTTCCCTGGGTCTTGGAATGAACAGCAGGCAGGAGACTTTGGGAAGCTGTGCTGAGCACAGAGACATTTGCAGCATCCATGGCTTCCACTTCAAGAAGAGTTTGACCTAACATGACATCCTGGAGTAAGACAGGGGCCACAATAACATTTGTTGTCATGGAGAAAGCATGGCCCTCAAGAAAAAAGGTTCCAGTGAAATTAAAGGTTTTTTTTCTTTATTTTTTAATTGTTAAGTACAAACTGTAATTAATCTAATTTAAGACTTTGTCAAATGCAAGATTCATCATTTTCAGGTACTACTAAGAAAAATAAAGACATTCATAAAATAATTTCAGAGTTATAAAAATAATGTATTAGAAAGTACATTATAGGATTAATGAAATCTTTTGGGTGCATACACAGAGATACTTTTCATAGAGAGAACAAGTATCCCAATGTCAATTTTTAGAATCTTAAAGCATCCAAGATATGTGGCAAATAGAAAGGTATTGTGATGAAGTTTTTAATTTCTACATGCATGGGCTTGTTTCCAAGAAAACACACTTAACTCTGTCTCAGCAAGACAAAAAGTGGATGACTGCAGACAAGTTTTCTGAGTAATGTATTTGTCATAGTCTTGGTAGTGTGCCTTAATAAACAAAAAAACAAACAAAGGAATGAATAAATAGGTCTTATCAAAACAGTGGGTTTCCTAGCAGGTCTGCCAAGCCAGTTAAATTTAAGGTAGAGAGCTGAGTTCAGAAGATGACAGCAACAGTGTTTTGGAATTTAAAAGGGGTAATCTTATTGCAAAGAGGTAATCTTGACAAATTTTCTTGAAAGACCCAGGACAATCACAAGAGCTTATTACAAAGAAGCCTTAAGAAAATGGACAGTGGCATTTGTGAGACAAAGGCTGGGAAAGTGGTGCCAAGAATCTTTTTGCCATCCCAAGAATGCACCTGCTCATTGGGTGGTGGCAAGGGCTGTCTTAAGAAGAGAATTCCTTTAGGAAACCTTCTCTCACCCAACCTATACCCCTAATCTTGCCCTTCAGACTTCTTTGTGCCCCCAAACTCAAAGAACATTTCAAAGGAACACAATTTGAATTACAATAGCTCAAGATACTTCCGGGAAGGTGAAAACAGCTTCTTCAGAAATGCATAGGTAGAAAGGTAGGTTGAAAGGTAGGTTGAGAAATAATAGGGTCACACTTTGATATTTTTTATAAAAGTTTATGTGATTTTATAACAATACATATTTTACTTATCTTTTTAATCTTCAAAATCTTTGTCCCAAATCAAACCAATTACTGCTAATTTTGTAATTTTTTCACTTAAATTAACTACCAATAGCATATGACACTTTTTCAATGTAATTTAAATAGTCATGTAAGAAATTTTATCAATAAATTTGATGCTGGCAATATTAAGGAATGGATGAACATGTCTTACTATTAGAACTAATTAATTTCTTTAATAGGTCAGATAAACCATCATCAAATTTAATATAACACTATCAGCATTTAATAGATTCTGACTTTGTGCAAATAAGATAATTTGGTATGGGTTACATTTCCATATAAAATGGAAAACTATGCTTCCTTCTAACATCCCACCTTTAATTTTCAAATAATTTAGAGAACTTTTCAATCATACTTATAAGTGACAATTTTCACTAAGACACATAAATCTGTTAAAATCACTACCGGTCTAGATATTGCCGTAGTTACTCCATATTACATAAACCATGTAATCCATATTTGATGTTTCCTTTATGAGAGTGGAAGATCTAAATGTAGCTGCTGATGAAGCTGATCCCCCCCTTTCCCACAGTTATGAATCTATTCACATCATATTATGTTTAGAACATAATTTACTGTTGTTTCTAAGTCTTTAAAAATCACTATGATTTTTATATAAGTTGATATAAATTGAAATGTGAAAAGATATATTCCCATTTATAGAAGTCGCAAGGAATCTGCTTGAAGTTTTGTTGTTGGCTTGCTAATGGAGTTTGTAATTATTGTGAGCTTTATATTATAGCTGTTTTGCTTTTGTTTAGTTTTAACCAAATGTTAGCATAAATTTAGTTGCTGAAATCTTGCGTTAGCATAAATCTTAAGTTGCTTAAAATTCCCTCCAAATTATATCATAGACATTTTATTTTGAAAGCATACAGTAATATAAACTATGATATTAAGTAGGTAGGTAGGTAGACTCTGCAAATGTTCAGTTCAGCAAACAAAAGATAATGGTCTTTCTTCTTCCAGTAAGATAGATAACACTTGCAAGTCAAGGGTCATTAGTGTATCCAATAGTCCCTTCTTTTGAATTGAATAAAATGAATTAGCTTCTGGTTTCTTTTTCACACACACACACACACACACACACACACACAACCAAAAGCTCAACAAATGCTCATAAATGGGTAAATGGATGAATTAAGCTTTTTAACCTTTAATAAGTAAAATTCTAAGTGCTACCTCTAATTAAAGAAAGCATCATGAAGAACTTAGGACTTAGAAAATGAATTAGGACCAAAAAAGTAGTCAATCCTCTCATTAGAAAATTATGAAGAATCACTCTTAATTAATTATCTATAGTAGATCCAGAAAAAGCTTGATTTAATTATAGCAGGCAATTAGGTAATGAAGCTTTTTGCATTTTCCTGCTGATTGAAACCACACCATTTGAGACTAGCCTTAGAGACCAGTACCAAACATGTTGACCAAAGGGGAGGTCATGATGAGAAAGAAGCATGTCAGAATCCAGAACCCAAGTCTCAGGTGCCCATGATTCAAAACCTGGTCCCTTGTCCCTTACCACCTCATTGGTAGTAAGTTTCAGGGACGGAAGAAGATATTTCATGATCGTGTCCGGAGGAGGGAACCTAATAAAGTGGAATCCAGACAACTAAAGCAGGTTTTTCATCAAGACTTGCCACCTTCTGCTTTGCCCCTTACAGGAAATAACTGGTTTAGTTCCCCAAGTTAGAAACAAACACACAAATACAAGCTCCCATCCAAAAGGGAGACTGTGCCACCCCCGATGCAGCAATCCTCGAAAGTGAACCGCAGGAACTTACATCCACGTGAAGCCAGAGGCCCTGTCTTTCACAGATGTCAGCTATTCCATCCAGGGGGTCAAAAGCTCCCAACACTGTTGTCCCCGACGTAGCACACACCAGAAACGGAACTGCTCCCTGTGAGAAGAAGCCGGACACAAAGAGAATGACCACCACCACCACCACCATGTCCTGCAGGGCAGGTCATGAGCATAGGTAAACATCCAGACAGGTATTGTGTTTCTTTGAAGACAACCATTAATTCAACTGGTAGAGGCAGGTTCAGGGAACTGAGAAAATGATACCACAAAAGTTGTCCTGTGTTTCCAGCTCTTTCTCATGTTTGCTCGCATTGTCTTTCTGTGTTAAGTTTTGATCTACAGATAGTCTAAATAGGAAGAACAGAGCTTCCACTGTAATGATGAACTGAGATTCTCTATGATGTGCAACTCTTTCTGGGGGAAAAAAAATCAGCTCTCCATAATGCTCACACTGGCACTCCTTTTCAGTGCCAAAAGAGTACACACACTTGAAAGATAAACACCCTGCTCTGGATATGAACTATGTTGACTGTCTGCTTGCCATCTTGTAAAATAAATGCCGTGGCAAGGCAAAGAATATGCTGAAAGATAAATTTGGCCTTGTGGAAGATAAATGAATCTGACTGGGTGAGATATGCATTCCAATATGGGAACCACAAGAGAGAAATCTGTTGGAAGGTGCTGGAAAGAGAGCCTGCATCACTTCAACCATGATGACTCTTCCCCACCCAGCTGAGAGAGTGAACGAGTGCCAGTAAGAAGTGAGAGTGAAAGGGAGCATGTGGAGTATGTACAGGGATGAATGACAACCATAGTCAATGGACCAGATGCTGGGGTGCCATTCAGAGAGTTCATTCCAATGAGCTCAGAGAAGGAACATCTGGTGATGTTCAGCATCAGTGACTTCAATGCTAATCAACAAATTAGGGCTTCGATTCTACCCAGAGGTGCCTGAGCACACAGGGATGGTGATCTACTTCTAGAAAAGCAGGCATGGAAAAAACTTTGGAGCACATTCGACTCTGCTATGCATGGAATCACCTGGCCTTGTCGTGAATTCCATGGCAACCAGATGAGGTAGAGGAAGAGTATCTAAGGGTGTTTACAGATGGACCTATCCCTGCATATTAACATACATGTGTTGATCCCTGTAGATGCTGAAGAGCAAGGTGGGCACAGAGAATGGAACAAGAATCCTCCACATGTGGAGCACTTCATGAATAAGAGAAAAGAACCTTTGTTGCCTTCAAAAGTCATTTTACCTCCATTTAGAATGAAAAAAATGATCGTGCCTCTGGTTTCTTTGCAAGGATAGTTTGTTAGTGAAAATGATTTTGTGATAAGAAGGGTGACATTTGAATCAAACTCGTTTCACTTTAGCTGACCTTTGAGAGAAAATGCTATTGTTTCCATAGTTGAGCAAAGACACGTGTCTACTCTCTAAATGGAGATGCAAAGTGAATGGTACATAGGAAATCACTTATCATTTTGACACAAGTCCTAACACCTGGAATCCATTCTAGTCAAACCTCTTAGAGACAGGCCGATATAGAGGCACACGTGACTCAGGAGAACCATGGAACTTCTAAATTCCTCTCTGCATTCAAATATCAACAGAATATATCTCAATCAGGTCCCGTGACCTAAATGAAATGATGCCAAATTTGCATCCACCATTAAAAACAATCAAAAACAGCATCATTTACTCAAACCACTTAATGGATCTTTAATGGATGAGCTTTAACTGATCAACTCTGTGACATCGTAGTGGGGAGAAATGACTAATGAAAACTATTCTAGCACATTAATGAATTCCTCTACCTTTCCCACCATCCTAGCTATAAATATCCGGCCCAGAAATCAAACTTTTGCAATCTGGTTTTAACCACACATAACACCCCCGCCACCCCCCAACCCCCACCCCCACCCCCCGGTTTGGGTGTTTTTTTTCCTTCTCCAGATTGCACGCTATTAATGAGAAAATTCAGAGGAAACACTATGGATTAGTGATTGCATCCTATACGTATCCTAAGCCGTATTTTCTGAGAAAGTTCACCATCTCCAAAATTCACATATGAAAAGACCTCCATATATTCAGGATTTATACTCATTTTTGCTTTTCCTAAGCACGTTAGAATCTCTACTTCTTCTGTGGCTCTCGCTATCATTGTAATGGCATTGAGTAAAGGTCACTGCTCTGCAGTTTTTAGATGGGTTGTGATTGGCTGGGGAATTGAATCCCAGCAGAAAAATAGTTGATATGCTATTCCCTAAATCTGGTACAATATGACTCAAAATTTTGAAGCAAAATAAGTAGGCCTGAGGCTACTGAGAAAAATAAACTAGTCATCGTGAATTATTATCTAAGGATGAATGCAAGGTTTGTCCTTGGTGAATCCAGTACCAAGTTTAAATACCCTGAGAGAAGATGGAGGGTACTAACTCTAACCTCATTGCCCTACTTTTAAATATGCCTAAAGCAATTTTTTTCTTTTTCAAAAACCTCCATTTTTTACATTCTCAACTTTAGAATTATGTCAGATTCATGTACCTTCATTGTCAAAACAAACAGAAATTTTTAGCAACAAAAATAATGACTGTAATGGAAGGAGACACATAAAATACACTGGAAACAAATTCGTAATGATACTAAAAAAATGGGAGGGGGTGTATCGTTGGAGGATGCTAAGCAACCAACTCACTCTTTTGACAACTGGTAAATAGAGAAAAGAATGAAGGATTTCTCCTGCTTTTCCTGAGCCATCGGTGTCATGGGAAAACCAAATAGAAGTGAGGGGTTTTATTTTTATTTTCCTCTCTCTTTAAATTTACATGCCAGACAATACATGGAAGAAAGCAAAATGAGACCAGCTAATAAAAGAGTATGCCTGGACAATGAGAGGCAGATGGATCAGGCTGGCAGCACCTAAACCCACCAATCAATCATCACACAACAAAGTGATGTTTCTTGACGGAAAGGTAAAAGGTCACTTGTGGCATAATTCTTGGTCAAAAAATCCAAGAATTAACCTGAATTTCATCAAGCCTCAAGAACTAAGTGCCAAATTACAGGAAATTGGCAGAACAGAATGCAAGCAAGAAATCAAGCCCATTATTTTATTTTGAATTTTTTAGGTAATCTATAAAATCTGTAAGGCAGAAAATACAGTAGGACCAGAAAACTAGTTTATCAAACAACTCAGTGGTAGACTGTTAAAAAAGAGGCAAAGCTAAAGATTTGAAAGGTTGTAGCAACTAACTGCTACATGTGGACTGTGTTTGAAGCCCAATTTAAACAAATCATTGATTTAAGTAACTAAAAGACAAGATAGGCAATAATAGAAATATTAATATAGAATGTATACTTGATGGCTTTCAGGTGTTAAGAAGGTATCATATTTTAAAAAGATGTCCTCATGGACCTGTGTGGTTTCAAAGAACTGTGTCAGTCTTGATGTCTGAAATTTGCTGCAAAGTAATTCAGTGTTCCTTGGGAAGGGAAAGGGCTTAGAAATGAAACAGAATTAGCATGGATTGATGATTAGTAGAGTGCGTGGATATCCATTTTAAGTCTGTTCTCGTTTTATTTTCTGTTATCTTTTCAACTATGATTTCCGTGTTTTATTTTGCCATTGTTGTTGGGATCTGCTGAAATCTAGCATGGGTAAATCTACAGTGACAGTAACTGGTAATCTCTTGGGTTATGGCATGGGAGGTTGGGGGGAGAATAGGGACCTAATAATAATGAGTACAACAAAGAAGTATATGTTGGGGTGATGATTGCACAACTCCCTTAAATGTGTTTAAACTATTTAAATGGATGCTACATGTATCATGTGTCAATGAAACTGTTAAAAAATTTTTACCTTTATGGGTATAATGGAATTCACTACACTCTTATTTATGGCTTTATATGCATTTCAAATTTGCATGGGGTGAAGTGCTAAATTCTTATATAAATTCTTAGAGAAGGAAGGGAAGGAAAGAAAGAGAGAGAAGGAGATAAGGAGGAAAGGGAAAAAAACGAATATAAACATGTAAAAAGATGCAACCAATTTACCCTGCCAAGCAAGGAAGACATGAAATTTCTCTCGATAGAAACTTTGATAGAAAAAAAAATCATAAAAACTAAAACTAAAGACAGAAGTGTACATGTAGAACTCTACCCAAGATTCAGAACAGCAAAACCAAAACAATGAAAAGTCCAATTTCAAATCTACTTGTCATTGAGATGAGTTTTAAAGTAGAAAAAAGTAACTGTTCATGTACAGATCTATGCATGCAGCCAATACATATGCAATAATGGAATGATTTTTCAAAATAAGATTTCAAGCATATCAGGACAAGGTGACTTTTAAACAAAATTTTTTAAATGAAGTACAAATCCAGCTAGACCAGGAGATATGCACTGGAGCCAGAAACATGGGGAATCCAAGACAGATGATCCCTTCAGGACCAGTGGGGAGAGTGGTGATGCCGGGAGGGTGTAGGCAAGGTGGAGTAGAGAGGAGGGACCAATTGCAGGGATCTACATATAGCCTCCTCCCTGGGGTATGTGTAAAGGGACACATTGACAAATCAATGACAATTTATTAATTTTTAAGGGTTCATGGGGGAGGTGGAGTGGGGAGGAATGGGGAAATAGGGGGAGATGATACTCAAGGCCTAAGTAGAAGGAGGATGTTTTGAGAATGATAAGGCAACAAATGTGCAAATGTGGATTGCATACAATTGATGCATGAATTGATCATGATAAGAGTTGTATGAGCCCCCAATAAAATTATTTATTAAAAAATGTTTTTAAGAAAACTGAGAATTGGTGAATTAAAGTTTTACACATTTACATAAATAAATAGAATAAAGAATTAAACATATTTTAGTTTGGAAAAAATAAGGCAATACACATACTTACATTCTAACACAGAAACTAGATTTTTCATGTGTCATCTGTCCTGATGGAATGGGTTGCTATCTATTGGGGAGTTATTGGAGAAATATTTGACACTCTTTTATTAATAGAGAGAGAGGTGGGATGGGGGAAGCCGTGACATTGGCTCAATAAACCCAGTGGGCTTTGATTTCATGTGTGCTTACCAAAAAACAAGGTGACTGGCACCTCCAGCTTTGAAGGATGCATAGCAGATGATTAAACTTATGCCTTGACTTCCCATGCAAAGGGCATGTTAGCTTTAAGACATTCTGTCAGCTAAGAGAGAAAGGACATTCTGAAATACTAGACTGAGACTTACTATGGATTGATCTTGTAGATGAACTTTTGGTTTCGGAAAACTTTGAGAAAATAGGTTGATCAAAAACTCAAGAATACTCCTGAAAGCAACCCAGAACTTTGGGTTGGCCAGTAGACTTTCTGAGAGTCAGAAATTAAATAGGAGAACTGATGTTGAGAACTTCCTGGAGAGGCTGGTTCATCTTTGGGAGTGACTAATTCTATGTGAGGTTCCCAAATATAGAGATGTCAATATTTTATTACACTCCGGAAACCTGGGGATGAGACCATCTGACCAACTCTACAGAGAAGCATGCACCTGCAAATAGAACATCTGTAAATGAGTTTCCCTGTTTTAACATCATAGTGCTCTTATCTCTCTCCAACATATAGAAATGAGTTTGGCATTCTCTTCCTGCATTCTTTGCCTCATTATCATAGTCACACACACACACACACACACATACACAAACACACACACACATTTCTTTCCCTCTTTTTTTCTCTCCCTCTCACCTCTTTTCTGGCTTGCTCAACTTGTTTCTCCAGTTCCTCAGGTATCATTTTACCTCTAAGGGACAGATTTGAGAAGTTCAGTTATGTTCAGATGTTAACAGACAATGTCACACCTTTTAAAAGAGACAATCTGAATTACCTCCTCCAGTCCCCAAGCTTATGAATCTTATCCAAATTACCTTCTGTCTGTTTCCACAAAGCAAACATTCTCAGTACCAATCCCAAGAAAGGATGCCGCTTTCTTCATGGAATAATGACACTGAATTAAAAGGGTCAGAGAATAAGAGAGACACATGAATACACAGCATAGCAAAATAAAACTAAAAACATTGCTTGTTTTCTAAATGTATGTAAGCCCTTCTGGCTGTGCAAAATTCACGGGGCCTCATTGCATAAAATAAATAGCAATTTAATTGAGTGCCTACCTAGAAGGGTTGTGTACATTGACTGTGGGGTTGGAAAATGGGAATGCATGCTAAGTTCTATCAGCTACAGTTAGGGTACCTTGAGCAAAGCATACACCCAGTGTGACTCAGTTTGCTAGTCTGTAAAGAGAGCCTACCAATAATGTCCTCTCCATCAACATGTTGAGAATTAAGCAGGCTAATATAGGGCCAGTGTCTGCTACAAAGAACACACTTGGTTAGCTAGTCCAACATTGGAAAAAGAAAAGGTATTTTTTTCCTTATGGTATGAATAAGACTCCATAGTAATGGAAACTTGGGCTTTAGTTGAATGTTGACTCAGAACTTTGTAAGGAAAGAGTAAGAGACTCCATCTCAAGGATTGCTAGCAGAAGACTGGAGAAGTATTTCATTATTTCCAGAGAACAAAAAGTTTTAAAGCTGTAGGGGGTTATAAATGCAGGCCAGTCTGGTTTAGTATTGAGCAGCAGGCTGAGCTCAGGTGCACAAAAGTAAATAGCAAAAAATAACTTATAGACATACTATTCTACTTGACATAAGTGGGATTAATAGATGGTTCCAGACATAGATCTAGTCTATTTCTTACCATAAAAATAGTAATAGATACTTCAGCTTGCTTTTCTGTACCTTCACAACATATAGTCTATAACATAATTAGCATTCAAACATGGGAGATGTCGCTCTTTATACATTAGTGAGGACAGGTGGTCAATTAATTCTTTTTCATGCCAGAAAAATGAAGGTGTTAAAGGACATTATAGTACAAAAAAAGCTTCAGTGATTTAATTTGTAGGTGTGAATGCATTAAGAGTATAGTCATGCCTTCTTACTTAACTTGATATATGCCCTCAAATGTGGTAATTTTTTTCTTCTTTTGTCAAGAGTGTTTTATTAGGAGCTACTTTGTTTTTGTTGATTATTGTTTAACTTTATAAAATTAAATGCAGAAGTACCACAACCGGGAACAATGAAACCATCCTAAATAATTAATTTTCAAATAGCAAAAGGGACACATCCAAAATACCTGTAAGGATGCATTCATCTCAGGTTGTTACAGGAACATATGCATATTGAAAAGTAATAACGTACATGAAGGTGGAATTAATTCTCTCCTTGCTGTATCAGCCTATACTGTTTCGAGGTAACATGCCCAGCATAACTAAGGCGACACAGCAGAGGTGAATTATTTGTCACCAGAGATTTGAACCCTGGCAACCAAACAGCTATTGATTGAGTAATGATAAATAGTAGCTTACCCCACTGACATCTGCCTATAAGGAAAATCACAGAGCTTGGCCCCTGAAAAATAGCAGAATATCTCCCCAACCACTGGATTCCTGAACAAAAGACTTGTCATCGGAATAGCTTCAGTTCAGTGCAGCTATCTTTAAGTACCTCTTGGCAGAATGTAGTCCAAAGTCAATTGCAGAGAGATAGGGACAAATAAAAAGTCTGTAAAGTGGAAGTCTAAACATCTGAAAGCATCAGAAAAGGCAAAGTGCCCTGGAAGGGAGGGAAAGAGAGAGAGAGGGAGGCTTCAGACATGCTGAGCCATTTCACAAAAATGAAAAACCTAGAAGGCTGGGTTCAGAAGGAACCGCTGCATTTAGAAACACATCGTGGCTGCTCCCTTCACCAGCAAAAAAAAAAAAAAAAAAAAAAATCAGTCATTCTAAGACCCAAGTTCCCCGTGGGTTTGAAATGTCTACAGAAGATGCAAAAGTCTCAGTGGGTGTTCATTCCTATGAAGATAAAAACAGCCAGTGCCGATGAGAAAGGCAGCATTGAGCTGGCATTTTGCTCTCTGATGCCAGCAAGGAATTTTCATATGACCTTGGGTTCTCCATGAGCCATTGTTTCCACTCGAGTTAGATTGGGCTCTAGACACTTGGACTTCTCATGCTCCCTAATTTGGAGATCAGTTAGATTTAGGTGTCAGGGAAGGGAAGGATTTATATATGCTACGTACTAGGGAATGGGAAGAAGGGGTGTGCAGGAGTCTCTCGAAGAACACACAATTGGTTCAGTTCCTGTGAAAACAATCAAACTAGAAAAGAACCCATGTAGACTGGTACACTCTGCACAAGACTGTTGCCCATTGAGGAAACCCCTGGCAACACTTATGGTGAGGTCTGTTCACTCCAGGGCAGGGCCACCGAAGCCAGGCAACCGAGAAGGCAAAATATAAGAAAGCAACACACTGACTCTTGGACCCCAAACATCCATCCTGATCTCATCTGCTGGAGAAGAAGTAGGGCCAAAGTCAACAGACTGGTTGGTAACAGCTCTTTTTTTTTATCACTCAGAATTATTCATGACGGATAATGAGCACTGCTTTATGCTGACTTCCCCAAAAGTTAGCTGAGTCATCCAGAAACATTAGAGACTTCGGATTTCTATACGCCCAAGAAATTCCTATCTCAGTGCTAACCATGTCCCAGAGTTCATGATTTTCTTCAAAAGCCCACTTACCATGCCCACTGAGAAATGGAGAGGCACCCATGGACATATCAGAATGGGTCTGCCACCATCGACAGCGCCCAATCAAGAGTTACAGTCAAAACCTGAGGTACATGAAGGCACTTTCTATTGTAGCATCGGATGGTGGGGGGTAGGATGAGTTATTAACCTGCTTAATCTGGAGCAGTATAGACATTGGAAAGGGAGAGGATTACATAAAACAGGATAGGAAAACAATAACTGGGCCATGGAGTGAACACCTCGAAGGAAAAAAAGGAGGTACAGTAAAAAAAGAAAAAGGAAGAAAGAGATCTCCAGAGCAGTTAGGAAGATTTTAAAAATATGAAAACCGACCACACTCCCTGTCATCAAGTCATCGCTGACCTGTCATGACCGTACAGACCAGGAAGCACAGTCAGTCATTTCCCATTATCTTGAAAATTCACTGGTTATCGTTGGCATTAAAGGCGACCCCTAACATATAGCTTAAAATGATATGACTCCCGTGACGTGGATCTTTTCGGGAGAACAGAGAAGAGAGGAAATCGTACAACAGAGTTGGCCAAAGAGGGAGAAAACCTCCATTTGAGGGTCAAGTACTCTCAATAAACAAGGGAGTTTTTCTCTGAAATTCACAGCTGATTCTTATTTTTTAAGGGATGGGATGCTAGTCAAAGTTCTTGCATATAGAACTCACTGGAGATTAAAGTGAAAAATGCATATAGAACTCACCGGAGATTAAAGTGAAAAATGCACTTCCCTGTGGTTGCACCATTACACTAGGGTTCAAGGGCGATTCAGTCTCGATTAGGCAGCCTTGGCTGTATAGACACACATCACCGCACTGCCCACCGCTTTATCGCCTCTCTCACTAGTTGAAGGTTGTGGCAATCCTGGATTTGAGCAAATCTATCAGTTCGACAGCATGTACTTCCTTTCTGCCTCTGTACCTCATGTTGGTAATGCTCACACAGTGTCAAGCTTTGTCATAATGCTACGTCGCACTTAATAGATGACGGTGTAGTGTAAGCATGACTTTATCTGCACCGAGTAAGCAAAGCATCCACGCAATGCACTTTATCGCCAGTCTCACTTTAATCAGTGACCTACAACTAAACCTGAAATGTAGCTTTGGTATTCCTATATTGTGGAGCCCCCCCACCCCCACCTCCCGACCCCTGACGCCACCACCGGCCTCATTTTTATTCTAGGTGATTCTAGGATAATTTTTCCTCTTTCAGGTTAAAGATTCCAGATGAGACATCCAGCAAGTTTTAAATACAATGAAGAATGACAAGAGGCAAATGTAAGAGCCTCAAGTTGAGATAGCAGGGGTCCTATTAAATCAGTTTACCCAGCCAGACCTGGAAATAGCAAATTATGCATAGAAAGGGCCTCTTTGTATTTCTGATACCCAGGAGACCCTCCAAATGCCATTTCTGGAAAGGAAGCCTAGAGATGGAACTCCCCTGCATAATAGCAACACCGACTCCCCAGCAGACTCTCCTTTTCTCACAGAAAGAGCAGCTCATGGTGACGGGCACTGGTTGCTGGTGACAAAAACCTGACCATTCTTCCCGAGGCCCAGGTAGCATTTCAGCGCCCACTTGCCCCTTTAGACCGACCTAAGCAAAGCAAAGGGCAAGCTGGGTAGGAGACAGCATGAAAGTGGCAGGCGATCTCTCACTGCCGGCCTCTCAGCGCACAATTTGTCCTGTAGCAATAAAAAAGTAAGTTTTGGTCTTGGAAGGGATACAGACAGGCCCAGGAGGAAATACCGAAGAACTTTTTGGAGTCTGACTTCTTCACGTGTGGCTGAAACCCAGAATGAATGCAGAAGGGACTTCCCATGAAGGAGCTGGGAAAGAAGTTAATGGTGGGGTGGGCGGAAGCACCCGCTGGGATTACGCAACATAGAGAAGGAAAACTGAATCAGCTTCCATGTAAGCTGCACTCAAGCTGTGTCAGCTCCACACTTTGTCACAGCCAGGCCATTCTGCCTTCGGAACAATAAATATAGCTGAATATATATATATATATATATATATATATATATACACTGTCCTATGCATATATATGTAGTTATCTATGCATAGGACAGAAAAATCACCATTTTAACCATTCCAATGATACAATTTAGTAGCATTCATTACATGTACAGTGCCCTGCAAAGAGTACCGCTATCTCTGTAGCAATTTTTTCACTGTCCCAAACTGTTTCCACTTAGCAGGAACTTTCTAGGCTTCTTCCCCCATAACCCCTGGTGATAACCTCTAGTCTCTCTTCTGTTTCTTGGAATTTGTCTATCTGGACTATAACTAGGATGTTAATGGTCTGCTATGTGACAAACGCAGCTTTCCATGAATTCATTCACTGAATCTTCACTCAGACACAACAGCAGCAGGAAGCAGGGGTGGCTGGGCTGCTTCCATGGATCCACTTGCTCACTGGCCCCTGTATCTTTGCCCTGTGCCGGGTACTTTGTAGCAGCACCCCTCAAGAGTCCATCTATTGTCCGTCACCTTGGGTCTGGATTCAGAAGGTTTAAGCTATGGTCTGAAGAAAGTGAGGTGAAATGATGATGTGCTAGCCCTTAAGCTAGGACTCAAAAGGCCTGCGGTGCCTCCAAGCTCATTGTCCCTCTGCAACAACCTTGAGAACACACCTGGACTAGCCAGCTAGAGAAGGGCAGACACAGAACAGTAGGCATCAATCACCGCCCTCACCCTCACCGAGACATGTAGAAGAGCCACCAGGCAGCCCAAACGGAGACTCTTAAGGGAGCTGAGCCTCCAGCAACACA
This sequence comes from Nesogale talazaci, assembly GCA_004026705.1. Lineage (NCBI taxonomy): Eukaryota > Metazoa > Chordata > Mammalia > Afrosoricida > Tenrecidae > Nesogale > Nesogale talazaci. The sequence continues at coordinate 21,218 of PVJH01020886.1, forward strand.
GCTGCTTAGCAAGCCAGAGACTTATGTAATGGTGGCCATCTCAGCCACTGGGTTTAGGGATAATGTGTTGAACTAATAGACTTATTTGTACAGATTTTTAAAAAAAATATGAGTAATACAAATGTCCATGTACCCATGGTCACTCAGACAGTAAAAGGCTGACAGCAGAATTACATCGAGGCAGTCTTGCTCAAAGCCCATGCACTTAGCCACTCTCTGACTTCCTACTCGGTGGAGAGTAAATTCCGAGATAAAGGAACTGTGGTCACATTCAATTATGTTGGTGTGGTATGTAGTGTTCCTTGTGATCGGTTATCTCTTTTTCCCCCTTGAAAGGGAATACACAAAAGGTGCATATTAGCCACCCAAAGCAATCATTGTGACAAGGAAATGTGAGTAGAAGGCAGAGCCAACATCATCAGCAAGCATCTAAGCAATAATAAATTCACTCAAAGAAGACATTCATGGAATGAGCTAGTACTTTCAAATTAAATGTTCTCTTTTCTCCACACACACAAAAGAATTGTCACAGATGATAACATTGAAATAAAGATGATGTGCTACATCAGGTGGCCCATATATGACACTATCAAACCCATCAGAATTTCTTTTGGAATGAGAGAATATGTTATATTTAGGCATATTGGTAACACATGAAGAGTTTAAAATGATATCAGCAGTCCCCAAATAAAAAATTCCACTTCAATATTGCATTGTCAGAAAAGATATAACTGATATCTAGAATAATTGTTTACCTCTGCCGATGTGAAAAGGACTAATCTTGGCAGCCCACAGAGTCCCTTTTCCTTAATGTCAGGACAATATTTGTATCTAGCTAGATTCATGGCATACATATTGGACAATGAACCACCTGGAAAAATAAAATTAAAATATTATATTTATAGTAGGAAGCTACCATTTCCTATTTGCTGAATTCAGTATAAAGAACAAAAGGTACAAACTACAATGGAAGGCATCTGCACTTGCCTCTCCGGTACTCTGCATGTTCCACTGACACATTTACTAATTTCTAATCTGAACAAACAGATCTTAGCCTAGTGTGACTTGCTATGGTTTTTCCTGCAATTTAGAAGCTCTCCATTTAGGGCCAGGAAGTCTATCTGGAAGCACTACAACCAAACTCTCTGCCATCTAGCTGATGCTGACTCAGCGATCCTACAGGACAGGCCAGAACTGCCCCCAGTGCTTTTATTCCCAAGACTGTGACTCTTTAAGGGAGTAGAAAGGTTTGTCTTTCTCCTGCAGAATGACTGGGGGTTGGAAACTACAGACTGTGATGCCACTGGGGCTTCTTATCTTGGCCCACGTCTACATAGTATATCATTTTTCATTTTCTCATAGGATTAATAACAGGAAAGTAAAAATATGATCTTGATCCTCAACTCCCAAAATAAGGATTGTGAAGATAAACAAAATATGATTCAGAAACCTCCTCAAATAAAGGTGATTTTAAAAACTTGCAGGGCTTCCTAGAGCCCTTCCAAATGCTCAATGGCAGATGAATTCATTTTTTGCTACAGAAAAAAACATTAGCTGCAAAAACTTCATTTTTGTGACAATTTTGCCTAGCATTTATAGAACTGTCATCACACTCTAGAAAAGTATATGCTTGATTCTCATCAAACAGCATTGTTAATATGCAATATTTTGCAGTGTGCAAATCTAGAAGGCATTTCAGGTGCTCCTATAGAATATGGAGGAACTAGTTCATCTATGCTCATAACAGAAGGGTGATGGCAATAACTGATAGCACTTACCTGGGTTAAATATTCCGTCCCCTTCTTTCCAGCCAATAAATTCAATCATTTTCTTCAGTACCACTTCTTCCACTAATAGAAACACTGGGGACACCTCATACGTATAACTAGATAGATATAAAAAAGAAAAACACTCCAGTTCTATGACTAGAGTCAAACCATTCTTTGGTGTCCCAGAAAATGCACATAGAATTTCATTAACTACCTCACTGTTGATGTGTCGGTAGAGTCTTTGGAATGGCAGTCTTGGGAAGAAAGAAATATGAGACCAGGGACGAAGCACCTCCTCATTAGGTAAATGCCAGTAGCTGGTGAATGATGGGAAACAAATACCAGCTCACTTCATCTGACTTCACTGGGGAAGAACCTTGAATTCCCTTGAGAGAGAGAAAGAATCCAGCGTCTGGATTCTTTGCATTACCATGAGTCAGCAGCCATTTTATTCTCTAAGATGTGCTTTGGATGCTGGCTAAAAAAAAAACAAAGTCAGGGTAACCAGGTGTTACTAGGTGACGCCTTGAGTAATTCCTGTTCTAACAGTTTTCACTAGTCCAAGTGGAGACCATCTGTTGGGAACTAGGACGTAATCTCGTGGTCTGCACATCTATAAATGGAGAGGAACTCTCAGAGAACTTCCCATTATGTGGCGAATATTCCTGCAAAGGGACCACTTTGATGGTCCAGGAGGACAAGGATATGTTGCTCTGGGGGCTGGAGGGCTATTGTCAGAGAGCATGGCCCTGAGGCACATTGGAGAAGCCTCTGCTGCTTCAGGAACCCTCCTCTAAGGCCTCAGCCCATTCTGTAAGGGTCTACAGAGGATGACAGATGGGGTCTGCAGTAGAAGGTCCTGACCATCTGGGCTCAATTTAGGACCATTCTGAAGGATTATCCTAGCTCCTGGGATTTCCGTAAGGTTTGTCTCAGTTGCCACTGAGCGTGTATCTAAACTTGACTCCTACTTCTGTCCATTCATGTTTCTTTTCCCTCTAGTCAACGAGTGCTGATCACAAGAGTACTCCATAATAAACACCCTGCTCACTGACAGGGTGAGAGTGGGCTTTCCAGAGACTCCAACCTGTAGCCTAATTTTACTCTGCTGGCCTTCCTCTTTCCAGATAACTTGAGGGTGACTTTATCTAAGTAATCTCAGCTCAATGATTACTTCAATTTGTATTTGAATAAATGTAGACTATAAATATGGACAGGCAGACACATTAAGAGTCATTGTCACAGAATGTGATGCAATTATTTTAACATCTGAGGAAAAAGCATTGTGAAGAAAGTGAAAGAAAAAAAATGAACCCCTACTACGGACCAAGCTCTCTACAGACCTTATGTCATTTATAATAAAGGAAGGTCTGTTTTCCAACCATTTGAAGTCAATTTAAAATGCCTAGAGTGGTTCTCTTAAGTACAGATTTTATGTGTACCTAACAATGAAAATGAGCTAATCATTCACTTTTTGTAAGACAGAAAAGGATCAAAACTGGTCCAAATATAAGTTTGAGAATAAGTGGAGGTGGAGAAGAAAGCGCTGTGTTCCTGGTCATCTTTCAAAAGGATTGTTGAATTTAGCACTCATTAGCACCTGAGCTTTCATATTTAGAGTTTTCTTTCTGTCATCTGATTAATAAAATGGTAATAGCAATGCATGTTCGTCTCTGCTTCTACCCATGGTGCTCCGGTGTCTGCTCTCACGACTCTACCAGACCTTTTTCTTAAGGTCATCAAGGATGTCCAGTTGTTTGACAAAGAGAAAATGTTGGGTCTTTGTCTTAACAGGTCAACAGCAGATGCTGCTGCTCATCCCATTCTGGTTTTAAGCACACTCCTTCCATGACTTCTTTGTATATGTTTCCTTCTCCATCTTCTGTGTCTACTGTACACTAGTCCTCCTCATAATTAAATAGTGGCTAACCTCAAGGCCCAGTCTTAAGTCCTTTTCTTTCCTCACCTTTTAATTCTGTGTCCTGGACAGTGATGTTCCATCCTTAGAGCTCATTAAAATCACCCAAGGTGTGTTTGTTATAAATGTGGCAATACCTGAAACACACTCATGCAGACTCAGATTTAACTGCTCTGGAGTGAGGCCCAGGCATCGACATTTTTATGTTCCCAAGTTGATTCTCCTGAGTTGAAAATCACTGATGGTAGTGGTTACTATCTATGCACACATTTCCGTTACCATCAGTTCACCAATACCCACCCAACCTGACTGCTTCTGTGTTGACTTTTATTCATCAAAAATGCTCATCCTCGGGCTGAGCCCGAGTGACGTAGTGGTTGTATGCGGGACTGTGGCCCACAGGGTTGGTGGTTCAAATCCAGCAGCAGCTCCCCAGGAGCAAGGCTGGGCCTCTTACTCCCACCGGGCAGCAGTGACGCCCATAAAAAAAAACACAGATAAAAAGAAAGAAAAGAAAAACACTCATACTCATGGCCACCGAGTCCATTCCAGCTCATCATAAGCCTAGAGGACAGTAAAGAACTGATCCTGTGTGTTTCCAAGATGGTAACTCTTGACAGGATTAGAAAGTCTCTTCTTTCTCTTAAGAAACTGCTGACCTGGTGATTAGCAGTCCAGTACACAACCACTCTGCCACCACTCCCTATCTGACTAAATAGAACTGACTTCAAGGTTGTTACATTTTATGGAACCAGAACACCTCATCTTCATCATGGAGAATCTGGAAGGTCCTGACAGTCAACCCTCAGACAAACATTAGCAGCTTGGATTTTAACTCACTGTGCCACCAATATTTCCTAAATTTATGCTTTAATGAAGACCTAAGAATTCCAGGTATCACTCTCAGCTTAGTTCATTTATCAGCTTCCAAAATCAGCTCACTGTCATTAAGTCAGTGCCGAACGAATTTAGCCACTCTGAAGAACAGGGAAGAACTGTGCCTATGAGTTTCCCTGACTGTAAGTCTTCATGGGATTAGAAAGTCCAGGGTATCCCCCCTGGAGTAGCTGGTGATTTAGAACTGCTGAACTTGCAGATGGCAGTCCAAGGCCTAACCACTATCCAAATAGCACTACAGATGCAAATTCTCTTAACTGAAAATAGAATTCTTGGTCTCATTTGGTCTTCTCTCCCAACATTTCTTATATCAGTGAATAGCAAGACCATTAACACCAGAAATACTGACATCACCCCAAAAGGCTTCCTCGTCCTCATTTTCAAGGTCCAATTGGTTAACCAATTCTTTCTGTTTTGTCTTTTTTTTTTAATTTTTTTTCTGTTTTTTCTTCTAAATACATTTTTTTCACTCCATATTCCTACCACTTTCCTTCAAATCCCAAATACCATTTTCACTCAACCAACACAGGTTCTAACTGCTCACCTGTAATATACTCCTCTCTTTTACTATACTACTGCCAGGATCATCTTTTCAGTAAAAAAATGACACTTAGGGATTTATAAACTTTACATTGTGCTTAGAATTAAAAAAAAAATAGCCTCATCATTTACTACATTCCCTGTAGCTCGGTCAGCTATATTCACACCTCTGTTGAGTTAATATGTCATGTGGCCTCCTGCCACAGGGCCTTTGTGCATGCATGTTCCCTCTGCTAAGAGCTCATCCTTCTTTTCACCCAGCAGATCCTTATTCATCTTGCAGCTCTTAGCCGTCCCTTCCTCCGAGAAAACCTTAACTGTGTTCTCAACTGGAAAAGTAGTGCCTTTTTTGTCTTTATAGCACCATGTATTTTCTCATAGGAGAGTTTGAATTTTACATTTACATTTTACGTTTGCAGCTCTCTTTCTCTCATCAGATGCTATGCTCCATGATAGCAAAACCATGGTTTGGTTTTATTTCAGTGAGTTCTCCAGCACATACATGGCACTTCATGAAGATATGCACAAAGAGTTGCTTAATCAGATGCTCATGCTTTAGATGGAAGTAAGGGTGCCTGTTTTGTCCATCTCATAGTTCCACTGTACAAACCAGTGGTCTCATCAAGGATGGCGAAGTGCCAGAAAACGTTTTTTTTGTTATGTAGATGACACATAAAATAACTAAATACAAATTCACGAAATAAAAACCCAAGAGCCTTTTAATAAACACTAATCCATGTTTGCTATGAAATTCCAATGACATCACACTTACACACTTGGATTTAATGCTTCTGTCATAAACCGAGCAGCCAAGGAGTAGTAATCAAGTCCAGCGTACAATTGGTTGAAAAATCTTGGGTGATCTGTAAATTTTAAAGGAGTATTCACTTACACAGCAATTTAAAACATCTATTTATACAGCAATAACACACATGAATCAAAGAATGGAAAACAATCAAACAAAAGATGCATATAATATCCATGTATGTAATATTCAGAATCAGGCAAAGCGCTATACAAACTGTTTAGAATTATGTGTCACTTTGAGAAAGATTTTTTTTAATTGAAAGGTGGTTTGAGGAATCCTTTGGAATTCTGTGAATGTTCTCTATCTTGACTGGGTTGGGTTACCTATATAGCATTATGGAACGCTTCCATTGAAATGAGCCCCTTAGACTTATACACTTTAATGAAGGGAAACACTTCAAATTTTCACCATGCCCTGGGAAAAAGATGTTGAAAAATAAGATTTTAAGTAAAGCTTCAGCATACTTTTAAGCCTGTTGGTTTATTTTTCAACAACCTAGATCTAAAGCAACGACCCCCCCCCCCCCGCGGCCCCCAGAGAAATAGACTATTTGTCCACATCAAAGTCTGTTTCCTTTCTTCTGGAACATATCAATATTAACTCCCCAAACTTCAAACAAATATTTCACTGGTCAAAAAAGGGCTCACTTCAGTGAGTGACCTTTCAGGTTTTTGACTGGATGACGGAGCCCGGCATTATGTAGATGGGAGTAAGATGTGATTCATCAGGCAGTATGTATCAACTTTCTGATTCAACTTATTTCAAAGGCTGTTGCCTGTAAGACTCAAACAACTTCTACTTCCAGCCTTCTTTACTTTTTTCCCTCATAGAAAAGGTCTCATAAAGGTTCTTGGCTTTACGCAGTGTGAATATTCACACCAAACACCAGGATAACTGGCTTGACATTCTCAATCATAGGAAGCCCAGCATGACAGAGAACAAAGAAGCAGGAGGTCTGTTTCTAACTTTGAGGACTTGGGAACTATTTTAGTTAGTGATCTGCCATCACAATTTATAACATTTGCATCCCTATCTTTGCTTCCCTCTGCTTGTAAACTAGGAGTCCAGTTTTTTATAAAATAATCTCAGAAGAAAATGACTTCTCAAATAAAATGGAAGACTCCTTCTGATCTGGTGAAGAAAACTAGACATTGCTACAAGTAATTCTAATGTTTTTTTTCTTGTCTGTGCTAATTTATGATTGATTTCCATGGTAACATTATGGAAAATATCCAGCAAACTGAAAAATCTACTGTATTAAATGTCATTCTACACTTCTGACATACACTATAATAATAAGATATGTATCTCTCCTTTTGAAATGCTAACTGGGTTTTTGATACATATACTAGACTTTCCCAAGGGGATATAATCCAATTATTTTTAGCCAGGGTTTTATTATGTTCTTTCCACTAAATTTAGTTCAGTGTCAGAATTCACAAAGCATAATGCCTGTATGGTCTTAAACACTAGATTACCTTTACATCACACTGAGGAATGCATATTTTGGGAAGCTTTTCTCCCACTTTTGAAACCTGTTCACTGGGTGTATAGGATATTAGCAGTCAATTTGGGATAATACTTCACTGCAAGAATGATATCACATTACCAGATTTACAAAAGATCACAGTAGGTAGGTTTCACAGCATCTTTGTGAAACAAAACAAAAACTTACCATGCATTCATTTTTCTTATATTTCCCTAAGGATTTCTACTCTTTTAATCCTGACAAATTAATTTGGTGATTGTCAAGGGCCAAGAGTTTCTCAGAGCAGTAGTCCCCCCTCCCCCATGGGGGATACATTCTGGGACACCTCCCCCACCACGCAACCATGGGTGCCGAAAACCATGACTATAGACCCTCTAGCCACTATATTACTTCTTATTCCGATATTCTTATGATGCAGTGTAATTTATAAATGCGGTACCATGAAATATCAGCAGCAATAATAGTACAATAGGGTTACCCTTAAGTAGATATGAGTTATTTGAACACAAGCACACTATTTGGCTACATTGAAAAAAGGGAGGAAAAGGGTGACTAACGTTATCATTGAAATAAACTCATTTTTGCTTATATTAAAGACACAATTTTAAAATGTTTTTTAAATATATTCTGGACCATCAAGATTTTTAAAAAAATTAAACCAATTAATAGAATAAAAGTATCTCTTGCTTTGTAACAGAAGGTACAAAACCTATTCCAGTAAGTAGTGTCTGCATACTCTTGATTATCATGGAAAAGTGGGTCTTGCCAAAAACATATGATATTAAGTATGATCATTAAAAGTGAACAGTTTTCCCATCAATTCACCTTTGGTCTGGACAATGAATCTGTAAATAATCAGAGATTATCTTATATACTCGAATATAAGCCAACCCAAATACCAGCCAAGGCAACTAATTTTACCACAAAAACTGCATCTAAAGTATGCTGAAAAGCTCAGCTTATACATATGGTAAATGGACCGCAGTAAAAAATATAGGACCCCTATCTTTTATTTAGACATCTCATCATGAAAACATAGCCATTCCCTGCATTCTTAAGAAGCAACAAATGCATAAGAAAATGTAAAGACTTGACAGACCCTGGAAGTTAAGTTAGAATCCTTACTGGTTTTGACACTGTAGCGTATGACATCCTGGCACAGTTCCAATAGCCTGTGATGTGGCTCTCCCATGTCTCTCATCTCCAAATCAAGAAGCTGTTTCAGTTGTTCCGGAGGCTGCCATTCACAAACCTGGAGATCCAAGCACAGTTTGTCAATCACCCACTTATGCTAAGTAGTGAAACAACATTAGAACCATGGACCTTACCCTTGCAACGCTGACAAGAAAGTGGGAGAGATGGAGAATTAAATGGAAACTCTAGCTCAGTGTAGTTCAGTGCGAAAAGAACGAAGACAAGAAGAGCATAAGGGCTCCAACTTACACATATGGATCTCTGGTGGTGTTTGGGGGGCAAGGGTAGGACCACTAACCAGCAGATCAGCAGTTCAAACCTACCACCCTCTAAATGAGAGAAAGATGAGGCTATCTGCTTCCATAAAGATTTAACCCCTTTGAAAACCTTACATAGAGTCACTATGAATTATAGCTGATTTCACTACAGTTAGTTTTCCTTACACTTAAAAAGTCAAAGAAAATAGTCTGGTGAAACTAGCATCTACCTTTTTGTAGGGGTGGGGGCGGGGGAGAGGGAATAGAGTGAATCAAATAAGCATTAGGGCAACAGGATTCTGCAAGGAGAATACTAGGCAGAATTTATTGAGCTTGATGGCAGGGTTTTTTTTGTTTGTTTGTTTGTTTTACGTTGGTAGTATGTCTAGGAGAAAGATGAAGCTATCTACTCCTGTAAATATTGATAGCCTCAAACTCAGAGAGAAAGTTCTGCTCTGTCCCATAATGTCACTGTGAGTCAGAAAGGTGCTCTGGTAGGGGTGCTGACTGCTAACAAGGCTGGACTGCTCACCTCCAGGTCATTTCTCTATGAAAGTAAGATGAGGGTATTTGCCCCAGAGAGGAGTCATAGCCTCAGAGACTTGATATAAAGTTCTCTAAGGTGAAGGTGGTCAGATAGTACAGCTGAAGAAAGAAATGCTTGTGTGGCCAAAACAGAGTTTGAAGAAGTAAATGACAAGGAGTAAAGCAAGACTACTGAAAAACGAGTTGGCTAAGTAGGCTCTCTGCATATGCATTTGTCCCCTTATCATTTAGCATCAATACAGCAAATCAAGTGACTCTTACACTGAATCCCTGGTTACTTCTCTGCTCATAGACTTCCAGCTTCTCCTCATGTCCTTCAGAGTAAAAGATAAAGCCCCCAAAATAATCAGTAATGGCCCCGTGTGATCTCCTCCCCCCAATAGCATATACTGTCTGGTAACTTCTATCACTACCTTCATTCTAGTTGATTCCACTCCTGCTGTTCTTCCCTCTTGGCTGTTCCATGCCTGGAAAGTCCAAACTCAAGAAGGTCACATCTCTCCTGGCTGTACTCAAACATCACTTTTTCAGTGATGGTAATTCTGATTCCAAATTTAAACTTGCAACCTACTCACAAACCCATCTCTATTGATCACCCAACTTTGCTCTGATGTTCTTTTAATCATCTCGGAGCATCCTAGAATTCCTCTGTTCACTATATCTAACACAATCTGCATGGATCTGAGATCTTAGTGTCTAGTCTCTAACAAGGACAAATATACAAAATAATAATAAAACAATATAACAAAAACAACAACAATAAAAACTCTCACTGCCCTGTAGTCACGGCCAACTCATAGCTAATTCCCAAAAGAGGGTAGAACTGATCTGATGGGTTACTGAGGCTGTAGCTGTCTATTGGAACAGAAAGCTCAGTTTTTGTCCTGCACACAGTTGGTGGTTTTAAACTGCTAGCCTTGCCAGTAGCAGTTGGTCCGGAAGTTAGCACTCAATAAATGCATGGCAAATGAATCCGTTAATGAATACCGAAGGGCAAAGCGGAGCAAAGATCATGATGAGCTCTGTGAGATGTGTTACAAAATTTGAACTGGGCCTTCAGCAATAAAACGGAAAAGGCTTGTGGAGAGGAATGTGGTGGCATGTGTTGTGTTTGGGACAATAATCTTTGTTGCCATCACGTGTGAAAGAGAACATAGAAAAAAGCTGAGGAGAGAGAAGGCGATGGTCTTGGTGAGGGTGGAGCCTGTAGGAATGAAGTATTGCATTGCTAGCAATGTTTGAAATGTAATACCAGTAGAATTTGGAGATCAAGTCGATGTCAGGGGTGAGAGAGTGGGATGAGCTAAGAATGGTCCTGCGGTTTGTCATGTACCCACATGGGCGAATGATGATAATGAGGAGGATCAATAGGAGAGAGCTCCAATTTTAGGTGGGAGATGGTGAGTTCTGGGATATTTAGTCCAAGGTACTTTGAGAACATCCAAAGAAGGAGTAGACATTGGTTTAAAGCTCTTGTGAGACATCAGGTGCCGAGTTGTAGGCATATCCTTTGATATGACAAGGGTGAAAGAGATGGCTCAGATCAAAGCTACACAGGCGAGGAGAGGTTTGGTATCAAACCAGGGCAACATCCATACTTCTACTGAACAAAGGAAAGGAAGAACATCGGTGAGGTGGAAGAGAGGCCAGAGAGGGAAGATAGCCCTAACAGACTTGAGTGCTATTAGATGCAGGGATAATAGGATGGTTTAAAGAAGAGAAGGTGGTCACCATTATCACATAATGCTGTGGAGCAAATCAGAGGCAGGCTGTGAAGTGCTCATGAGCTGTATCAACAGGGAGGTGTTTTTGGCAAGAGCAGTCTGACTTCGAGAGGTGGGAGTGGAGACCAGATTGCAATGAAATGAAGAGGTAGGAGGTGAGGAAGCACAGGGAGGGAGGGGCCGGGGACAAATCTAAGAGCTATTCAAGAGGAGAAGAGAGACAGTGAGGTTGTCAGGGCTGAAGAGACTGGTGTGTGGGAGGTTGAGGAAAGCAGGAAGAATTTCAAGTTGTGGAAAAGGTATGAAATTCAATCCTCATATGGTAGCCATGATCACACCAAACCAAACAACCCCCCAAAGCAAAACAAAACCCAACAACACACAGTTGCTGTGAAGTCATTTCCTACTGACAGCATCCACATACATGTCAGAGCAGCACTGTGCTTCGTTCTGCTTCCAATGGCTGTAACCTTTTGGCAGCAGATCGACAGGTCTTTCTTCCACGCACCTCTCTGTTGATTCAACAACCACTCTCTGGGTTAGGAACTGAGCATTTTGCCATTTGTGAATCTCAGGAGCTTCAAAACCACAATACTCACTCGAAACGTACTGCCATGGAGCAGATTTTGACTGACAGCAACCCTCATCTTTCTCCCAACTAGCAGCTGACAGGTCCAAACCACTGACTTTGAATAATGGTCCTTTATTGACCCAACAGTTTAATCCAAACCAAACTGACTGCAGGTGAGTCAACTCTGAATCATAGCAAGTACATAGGGCAGGAAGAACTGCCCCCTGTTGGTTTCTAGAGTTAAAACTTTTTTTAAGGAGTAGGAAGCTTAATCATTTTCCCTGAAGAGCTGGTAGTGATTTCTGACTTTGCAAGGTCTGCACTGACCTTGGAGTTAGCAAGCCAATACATAGCGGACTACACCACCTAACTATGATAAAAGCAAAAACTGACTACTATCGAGTTGATTCCAACTCCCTGGATAGAGTAGAATAGCCCCTGTGGGTTTCTGAGTCTCTTAACTCTTTATGGGAGTAGAAAGCCTGGCCTGTCTCCCTCAGAGCAGTTAATGGTGTCAAACTACTAACCTCGATGTTAACAGCCCAGTGCTCAACCCATTTATACCACCAGGGCTTTTTATAAACATGACAGGCAGTGGTAAATCAGAAGTGACCAAGTCAATGATAAGGAATGATTGTAAGCAAAACTTTGAATGAGTTTCAAATGTATGCTGCTGAAGGAAGAGTAAAATTTTAAAAGCTACACAGGTTACGATTCCATCTACATTCGGGAAAATTAAAAAATTGTTGGGACCAAAACCTTCTCAGTATTGAGAAGAGTGTAGAGGTAAGGGGGAGGGTGATTATAGAGAGGACATTTTTGGATCTTGAGTGTGCTACCAGTTACATTGACTATATAAACTCATCTAAACTCATACAAATGCACATGAAAAAGGTAAAATATACTGCATGAAAACTTAACATTCTTTAAGTGGCTGAGACAAAGTGTCTATAGGAAAGTCCACTAGAAGCATGGGTCTTGCAGAATATGGGGAGGTATCCACAGGTTGCCTTTTACAGTGCCTTGCTGGGCTTCCAAGTACGCTGAATGAGCAGTGAGATAAAACCTGCACTCTCTTCCTCTAACCACAGTACACCTTTCAATCCAACTTGACATGAATATCCTAGACACCTCCCATAATGAGATCTACTTAGAGTCTTTTCATTGACAACTCAATATTTTATATCTACCCTTCTCATATTATAACCGCCCCCCCCCCCACACACACACACACAAAGTTCCTATTTGAATCCTCTTCACGCAAAGAAACTCCCTTGCTGGGACAAACATATTCTGTCATTACCATTATTTGCCTTTTTTTGCTTTCTTTACCACCCTTAGATATAAGCAACTCCCCTCCCTGCCTTCTCTCTGCCCATTAAAATGTTACTTAACCTTTTCATTCCACATCAGAGCTCAAAGTGCCCACTCCTGTGAAATCACCAATGTCTACCCTAATCTATTACAATCTCACTGGGACCCCTGGTCTGTTTACCAATGAAACCTTCTCCTTCCAATTATGCTGTCGATTTGGCTGAAAGCTGGACTTTTATTGCTTTATATCTCCCAAAGCCAAATCTAATGCATTACCCATACCTAACATTCAATTAATATTTAATGACTGTACAAAGGCCAGATTTTTTTTAATGTCAAAGGAGCAATGCACTGCAAGCTTTCAAAAAACATTTTTGTAACAGTTTTATTGGCTTTTATCCACATAATATACACTTCAATAATTCAATCACATCAAAAAGAGTTGTATAATCATTATCACAATTATTTTTAGAACATTTTCTTCTCTCTTCTATTCATTGTCCTTCATGTGATTATTTAAAAGAACAACTTCGTGGCCATCTAATCAATTCCGACTCCTGGCAGCATTCAAAATATTTCACAAGTACAGATAAGACTGTAAAATAAACAAGTGTAAACACACTATATGACTGGGAAAGACTGTCAGGGATTTTGTCTTGGACATAAGTATGTATTCAAAGTTCAGAGGCCATTTCAATTTATTTTCCTATTTATTCTTCCAAATGCATGTAATCAAAAATTCAAAGTAAATATCATTTCACTTTCTGCATATTTTTAAAATGACATTTCTGACAAATTTAATTAGAACAGGCATATTTTCAAATGCTCGTGTGCTGGCAAATCAATTCCAATATGAAAAGTGATCATTTCAATGAAAGATAACTTAAGAATTTTAAGGGGGTGTACTATAGGGGAGAGTCTGGAGGCAGAATGCTGGAGCTTGCAGTTCAGCTTTGATACTTAACAAATGATCTTGAGTGGGAAACTTCTCTTCCCTGGGCCTGAATTTCTTCTACACTATAACGAGTATATTAACAGTACTCATCTCTTGGAGTTATGAGACTTAGAACATAAATAGACATATAGAATTCATTAGAGCACGGTACCTAGTTTCACTGCCATCAAATCAGTCCTGACTCATGATGAGCCTAGAGGAACTGCCACTTTGGGTTTCTGAGGTTGTAACTGTTTACAGGAATAGAAGGCTTCATCTTCCTCTCTTGGAGTAACTGGTGGTGTTGAACTGCTGACCTTGCGGTTAGCAGAACATATAACCCACTACACCAACAGGGCTTTTGGAGCATAATAAGTACTCTTAAAAGTTTGTTAATAGCAGTATTAGCATCAATTTGAAGCTAAATCAATTTGAAACTAACTCTGAAGGTACAAGTAAAACGTGAAGGAATAGAGGATACCAGTCAGGACATAGCATTCAAGATATCTAGTCTAAATTGCTGCTAAGGATCCTCAGATAAAGAAAATATTGTTCACATCCTCCTCTATCTTCTGCTTGATTTTCATTAACAGCAGAAAAGGCATGAAAATATGGAGCAAAGGGTGTTAAAATAATAAATAAATAAAACCTCCGCAAGTGAATTGTTGTGACCCTGTAGGGCAAGATAAAACTGCCCATGTGGGTTTCTAAGATTATAAATTCTTTTAAAACATAATTTTATTAGGGGCTCTAACAGCTCTTATAACAATCCATCCATCCATTATATCAAGAACATTTGTACATGTGTTACCATCATCCTTTTCAAAACATTGTCTTTCTACTTGAGCCTCGGGATCAACTCCTCATTTTTTTGCTCCATCCCCCACCCTCCCACCCTCATGAACTCTTGATAAATTATAAATTATTATGATTATATCTCATACTGTCTGCTGTCCCCCTTCACCCATATTTCTGTTGATTGTCACCCTGGTGGGAGGGATTATAAGTCGATTATTGTGATGATTTCCCCCTTTTCCCCCCCGACATTCCCCTATCCTGATAGTTTCACTGCTCCCATTACTATTCCCAAGGGGGTTATCTGTCCTGGATTCTCTGTGTTGAGATCTCTTATCTGTACCAGTGTACATTCTCCAGTCCAGCCGGATTTATAAGATCATAATGAACTAGAGAAATATTCTATGTTTTGTCAGTGCTATACTGCACCCTGGCTGGCCCATACCTTTCCTGTGACCTTTCTGTGAGGGGCTATCCAATTGTCTACAGAAGGACTTTAGGTTTCCATTCTGATCCCCCCATCCCCATTCAAAACAATAAAGCTGTTTTGGGAGTTCTTCTAATGCCTGATACCTGATGCCATTGACACATTGTGAGCACACAGACTGCTGTGCTTCTTCCATGTGGGCTTTATTGCTTCCCTGCTGGATGGCCACTTGTTTATCTTTAAGCCTGTATGACCCCAGATGCTATATCTTTTAACAAGTAAGCACCATCAAACTTTCTTCACTCCATTTGTTTATGCATCCATTTTGTCTTCAGCGATCATGTTGGGAAGGTGAGCTTCGCAGAATGGCAGGTTATTAGAACAAAGTGTGCTTGCACTGAAGGCGGACTTGAGGAGAGTCTGATTATAACTTTTTATTGGAGTAGAAAGTTTCACCTTTCTCTGTTGGGGCAGCTAGTGGTTTCAAATGGCTGTTCTCAAGGTCAGCAGACCAGTACATAACTACACCACCGGTGCTCTTTTAGAGGATATTTTAGGCTAAGATCAGGATTCTCTCACTGCCATCCAGTCAATGCTGACCCACAGTGATCACCCTTGTGAGTTTCTGAGACTGGAACTCTTTACCGGAGTCGACAGTACAGTTTTTCTCCCAGAGAGCTGCTGGGGTTTTTAGCTGCTGCCCCTGCCGACCAAAGCCCAGCAGATAACCACGACACCCCCAGGGATACATAAATCCAATCACAGGCTGTTTATCATTTGCCTTGTTGTCTGGAACATCCCCATCTCTCTTAGGGGATGGAAGACTGGTTGTGTGCTTCCTGGCCTCACCTGCAATCTCAGACAATCCTCCAACAGATGATGACTAGCAGGGTAAGAACCCAACCCTTCAAGGAAAGCTATTGAATTGGTAAGGGTCAATCAAGGAGGGAGGATTGTGTTTAAAGTATAAATTTGGTGTCAGAACTGTTCCTACAAACAAAAGTATAGAAAAAGAGAAAGTGTCTGTCCTTCCCATCTCTGGTACATTTTGGTCATCTACATTTCATTTCATTTGAAAACTCATTTCATACCATCTTTCCAGCTTACCTTCTCCCTGACATCTGTAGCCTTCAAAACCACCTCTTGCATTATTAGCCGACAGGCCTCTTCCACAAATTTTTCTCCTGCTTTCGCATCAGTGGTGGGGCCATTCAACATAATCCCATCCACAAGAATAGCACTCCTTTTACTTGGGAATGTCTCTTCCATCTCCTGTTGTTCCACCTCTCCTGGAAGCACACAAACAAATTATGTTTGAAAAATAGTCACATGACTTAGCACAACAGAGAAATCTTATCATCACTAAATCCACCTGGAAGACCCTTTTTTAATGCCTAAAAGCGTCATTTTGAAATGGAAGCTTACCATTTCTAAGAGTGTCCTGTGGCCTAACAGAATTAAAGCAAGTTGCAAAAAGTCTCTCAGTATACAGGCATTGGGTGGGTAGTCTGTGTTCGGCTGAGTTATCCCACGGGGTTTATGATATAATATACTTACTTGATATACTCTCAGGATGGACTGCAAGCTTACCATCTTGTACACCATTTCTTTGTTGTGTGGTGTTTGAAATGGAAAGGAAAAGCAGCCTTTCTCCCATAATGAGAGAGAAGGATGACACACAAAGAAACTACCTCTCAATGTTCTGGCACTCTCAGAAATGGACACATGATTCCCATATTAGGTCTTTTCCTTAGAAACATTACCCTACCCTGTTAAAGATACTGGTGTAGGATGTGGAGTGGGATCAAGAGGGGTAAGGATTTGGAAACAAAAGGATAGGGAAGGGGTATTTTCAACTTTACTGGGAATCAACACTGCCTCAGTCAGCTTTTGGGAGAAAGGCAAAATTTCTCCTTCCAATGGGATTTTCGGTCACAGAAACCCACAGGGGCAGTCCTGCCTTGTCCTTTAGGGTTGCTGTGAGTTCTTCTCAACGTCACTGCAGCAGGTTTGTTGGGGTTTCTTGGCTCCTATATTAGACGTGTCCCCTCAAAATATGCATTATATAATATTTGACCAACTTTTCAGAACCCAACAAAATGAATAGACAATTCATGTAATCTATATAATTGAGCTTGCAAACCTATGCTCTTATTGCTTGTTGCATAGTAGTAATATAGCATAATTATGTCCTAGGATGACATTCTTTGCACATGTCCAGAATTATTTGAAATCAAATAATTTCCTCAAAATAACAAACAAACAAAGAGACAACTGGGATGCTTTCCCAACCTACAAAGCCCAAACGAACAGTCTACAGATACATTTGGGACTGGTTGCATCTGTATCATGGAAAAAAAGAACTTAGAGAGCTTGGGATCATCCTCAAGAAGGCATGGAACAAAGGGAATTGTCACAAATTCATGATTGGTGGAGGATCATGACATCACAGTTATAGGCGTGACTACAGAAGTGGGAAAAGGGTCATGATAGGGATAAGTATATCATATTAATAAAGAAGGCTTACAAGATCGGCCAAAGTCATTCTGATCAAGTGTTCAGAGAAATGGAAAGAGCATGATTCATAACTAGGTGATGAACGGCCTCCCTTGTCTAGATGATATATCATGCCATGTGTAGTCTTTGTTTCTTTTAAGACCTGATAACTGCTCTCCTGTAATGGTCTCTGAGAAAGGGTCTCTTTTGTACCCCAAAACACATTTTAGGAGAGCATGGCTGTTGGTCATTTTCCCCTTGAACTAAATTAGAAAGTCTTCATGGAAAGAAGTAAATCTTTAAACCCACAAAGAAAAGAACCTGGGCACTTAGTTTTCTGAAGATCAACAGACATGAATATGCTTTTCTACCTGAAAGTTTCCTTATCCTTGTATTAGATCTTAAACCCTGAGCTCCCTGGTTTGCAAAAGACTGTGGATAGCAGTGACTGGCCGGGATCCATTTGTAGAGGCCCCACATGGATTAAACCTCCATTGAATTCTTTCTGGTCATTAACCAAGGAGCCAAAGACTTAGATCATCTTGGTCTCAGGCAGAATGCATTTGGAGAGTAAATTGCTTCCACTTGTCTTCAGTCATCCACAGAGGGGATGTCTGTCTAAAAGGCTTAGCTGGCTGTGTCATTGATCTTTGTCGTACACAATACAAGGACAATACAAGGAATCACCTAGTTATGAATCATGCTCTTTCCATTTCTCTGAACACTTGATCAGAATGACTTTGGCCGATCTTGTAAGCCTTCTTTATTAATATGATATACTTATCCCTATCATGACCCTTTTCCCACTTCTGTAGTCACACCTATAACTGTGATGTCATGATCCTCCACCAATCATGAATTTGTGACAATTCCCTTTGTTC
>PVJH01020887.1:0-39858 GCA_004026705.1 Nesogale talazaci
AAAAACAAATTAGAAGGGAAAGAGAGAAATTACAGAAAAGGAGTACGCTGTGTCACATTCATCCTCCGTTCACGTAAAATTTGCCTTGAGACAATTCTGAGTTCGATCACTCCAGGCATGAACACATAGGACACCCATTGATTTGAGTCCAACTGAGAGCAAGTGTCTAAAACCGAGCCAAACTGCCCCAGGGGGTCTCCCAGGCTGCCGTCTTCACAGAAAGGGAACCACGATGGCGTTGTGACTGACTTGTTGGGCTGCTTGCTACTGAGAGTTCAAACCCTGCAGCCACTCCTCGGGAGAAAGCGGAGGCTATCTGCTCCTCTAAAGATTGAGTCTCGGGAGCCTTTGGACCGTTTCTCCGCTGTCTTCTAGGGGAGGTATAAGCCAGAATCAACGTCATGGCCATGCGTGTTTGACTGTTGGCAAAACCAACCGCTACATCTTTCTTCCATGGAGGGACCAGGGCGTTTGGGTCACATGCCTTTTGGTTAGTTGCTCAGCACTTTAACCACTGAGCCACCAGCGCAGCTTACAGTCCCATTCCTAGTTGAATGTCCTCCCAGCCACATTTAAAAAAAAATGCTCTCTTGGGCATCCTTCAGAAATGATATATTTTTGATATTCAAATGCAGTGAATGAGATCAAGTCTTTGGTTTGGTTACGGTTACGGCTTCCCAAGAAGGCAGCACATCGTCAGAAGAACAAACATTACCCAAGATCAGGCAAAATCAAGCATCTGTGCATGGGCCTGTATCCTGTTCACGTGCAGGCCCTCTAGCCTAGAGCAACACGTGGGGCTTTGATATTCCTCAAGATCTTCAAGCTGGGAAGTCTATACAAGATTAATTATAAATTTAGGGGCCAAGCGCAGAGCAGCCCCCTCATTATCATTAATGTACTGAGAGGAGAGGAGACCTCTAATTGGGCTTATGTCTTGGAGCACGTAAATAACCCTCTGAAGTTCACTTTGCCAACCTGCTATGTGAGGCCGACCTACAGATCAATGCAAACTAGACAGTCCACCGTGGAGAATAAATTTTGTGACATTAGCCAGCTGGGGGAAGCCACAGTGAAAATCCACTACATCGCAACACGTAGACTATGGGGTCATTAATCTGCAGTCGAACCCGGCCTTAATTATTCATGATAATAGCCCTTAGTCCACTAGTTCTCTGCAGTCTCTTTTGCATCAGTAATGGAGGTACCCTTCATTTAAGAACGTATTCCAGATCTCCGCTATTAAATCGTGGCTGAGAGGTGGGGTAGGAGACTGACCAGGGATGTTCATGGGAATGTCATGTTTGCAGCGTAATAATCAAGGTTTACTGTTCTGAAGAGACTTTCATCCTGAGGATCTCAAAGTGCTTTACAAGCCTTCATTAGTGCCAAGAATACCCTGAGGGCATCGGGGTTTTACTATCTTGGTTTTATAGGTGAAGAAACAAGACGCTGGGGCTGGTGAAGTGACTTGCCCAAGGTCACATAACAAACCCGTAGGACATCTGGGAGGGCACAGGCAGGTTTCGGCAGTGGCGGCTTTCCTGCAGTCTGACAAGAGCCCGGTTGTGAGTCTTTTGAGTGAGAGGGCCGCAGCTGGGACGTTCAGTGTTTGGGAGGCCCCCACCCCCACCCCCCAGCCACACCTGGAACATTCAGTGCCCGCAGTAGGCCCTCCGTGCCTGCCGAGCTGATGCCACCCAGTCGATTCTGTCTGCAGACTGAACCTGCACTCCTCCTGGGGGCATCGGCAGTTTGAACTCATGCAGATTCTCCTCTGAAGAAGAAAACCCCAGAGATCTGCTTCCAAAAGGTGACCAGGGCCTGCTGGCCGGGGGAATGATCCATGCGGGGTGTGACAGTCCTGCTGGCTCGGAAACTCCTTTGTGGTCACTCAGGTGCTTTCACCGGCCCTTCCTCTCCCATTGTGTTGAAGATGGTCATGAAGATGCTCACTCATGCCACGACTTCTACCTTGACCTGTGGGCTCATGCAGAAGAACGGATGGAAGCCTGGTGAAGCCCTCCATTGCTGTCCTAAAGGTTGAAAGTTCAAGCCCACCAGCTGGTCTGCAAGAAGCAGATGTGACAGTTGGCTGTCAAGTGATGACAGCCTTTTAATCCTCAGAGGCAGTTCTACTCTGTCCTCCAGCATCACTCTGACTTTGAATCAATCAGAGGTCACGCACCCACAAGAAGAATTGGAAGTCCCTAGGTAGCACAAATAGTTAAGATATTTTAATGTTAACTGGGGGTTAAGTTTCTCCTGAGGTGCCTTGGAAGAAAGGACTGGTGATCCACTTCCAAGAATGCAGCCACCGAAAGCCGTCTGCAGCACAGTTCTACCGTGAAACACATGAGGTCACAGAATGAGTGGGGATCAACAGGAAGGCAGCTGGTTCTATGAAATGTGCACTCAGGGATTCCCCATCCCACCCCCCTTTGTGCAGAGTGATTGCCATCTCCCCTGCTAAAAAGATAATTTTGCTTGTGTAAGATTCTACTGTTGTATTGGAAAGTTCTGGGTAATTAAGTGATAGGTCTCACCTTATAAATCCTGCTGTTCTTTCTAAATCCTCAAGCTCCCCTCCCCCCCACCTCCCCCCCTACAACTCCCCCCCCCCCAACAACCCCACAACCTTTTATTGCTTGTGGCTGCTACAGTAAGATCCTACGTGGAGGGGATGGGGGAGGGGGGAGTGGGGAGTGGGCATCTTCTTTTGTTTGTTTTGCTTTAAATATGTGTATGTGATCCCAGCTCAGATTTACATTTGAAACGTTTTAAAAGTATGTGCACTCCCAATTGTGTGGAATGCCAGGAAACAAGTTCATTCCGCGAGGAATGAGCTTTCAGCTCTGTCCTTGGTGACAGATTCCAGAACGTCTCTACCTTAAGGCAGGCAGGTCACTGGGCTGCTTCTGTGACCCCCCCTAACCTGTACCAGGCAGCCAGCAAGCACTCCTGTCAGCTCTGTTTACTCTGGCAAGACTGATGGCATCCAGGTGGATTTCCCAACCCCCTCGCCTCTTGCTCTCCGCCCCCACCTCTCTTCTCCAGCCTACCAGGATTGCCTTTGCCAGTTGAATAGCTTGGCTGTGAGTTGCCCAGTAAAACTCCAGTGTGTGAAAGCGGCTTTTCTCCAGTCTTAGCTCACCTCGATTTAGAGGGCAGGGCCACCACCTGAGTCCCCACTCCCTCACTCCCCGCCTAGCAGGTCCCACGTCTGGCCTTGGGGGCCAAATGCCTCTGTGCTCTTCCTACCCCTGCTTCTCCCTGTGATGAAGTCCCTGGCCTCTCTCGGCAGATAATCCTGTGAAGCATCTGGAGAGCCTGGTCAGGAGATGCTGCCGCTCAAGAATGTCAGGGGGAGACGGGATGGGTTGGAGATGGACTCCGGGCTCCGTGCTTCTCTGGTGGACATCGGCCAGCTCCCACGAACTGGTGATAAACTGCTGACCACACAGATACCTATTAATGGATGACTATGCTGGACCAACACATGTGGTGCCCCCTTGTTAGTCAGCCATGGCAATTTGCTTGGGGCTTCCAAGAGGAAGACCCTGTGACTGGGAAATGTGCTGTGCGAGGAGTTAGCAGAGAAGCCAGCTCGGACAGAACAGCACTGTATAGAACCCTGAAGCGGGTGTGGGCGTAGTTGGGAACCAAAGGGACAAGACTTGAGGAAAAGACTGTTCCTGACTGAAGTCATGATATATAAGCAAAAATACTGAGCAGAGAGCTGAAGCGTTCTGCTCCAGGAAGAATAGGAGAGGAATATGGCCAGTTCAGGAGTTCACTGGGGAAGTAACGGAAGAGTCAGACAGGATGGGGCCAGGTAAAAAGAACCATGAGTGCCAGGTGGAGAGGTTATTAAGCAGGGGAGAAAAAGTTCTAGAAGGATTTGCCAGGCAGGTGGGAGGGTGACATGATCCAGGTGGAGTTTTAGAAAAATTAATCTGGCCTCAGTGTGTAGGCAGAAAGACTGACGCAGGAAGTCAGTTGGCCGTAGTAACCCACACATGACTTGATAGGGGCTGGGCGTTGGCTGCTTCACCTACTCTCTGGCAGCCTTGTCCTCTTCCGCCCACTCCCAGGGGAAGTCCTCCTGCTCTAAGTCCCCTTGGTAGCCCCCGTGCTCTGTCCTAACACCCCCTTGTGTTTGCACACCACATATAACAACTTCCTTTTGGTTTCACAACCACTTAGTACATCCGGGCCTGTTTTGAAAAAAAACAAAACCAAAAGGACCAGGTAGAATAGAAGGAACTAAAAATATCGGAGGTTTCACACACACAAAAAAAATATATCGGAGCACAGCCTTGTAACCTGAGGGAGAGGCACTCGTCAAAACCTCAATATCATGAGATGAAGAAATTCGAGTTTTCCCAGAACTCAGGACCATGAATCATATTCCTTTCTGGATGCTGTACAGAGCGCAAATGCCAAAGTGGGTACTGATGACTTCATCTACCTGACTCTTGTGACCTTGAACCACCAAATAGGAGTGCATGAGGAAGGATGGAGTGTTGTTTGTCCTTGACACATTTCCCCAGGTGTTCCTCATTCTGCAGCAACGTTTACCTCAGAATACGTACCAGCTGGTTGAGTAAGGCCAGTTCTCTAGACTCCACAGTCCTAGGGGATCTCACGGAGCAGAAGGCACTTCATTTCATCGGCCACTGGGTCTGGATCTAGCTCCAAATGCCAGTCCTTAGAGCCCTTTCTCTTCCCATGTTCCTGAGAACTATACGCTAGAAACTTGAGTTCAAAGTTGTGCAGGATAATAGGAGTCTAAGACAGCTCTGTGAAAAGTTTTCACCTAGTAAGTTCAGTGTCTGTGATGCAGGAAGAACACATATGTGCATAACACACAGACACACACAGAGCTGGGCTGAAGGAAGCGAACAGAAGAGACTGTAATTAAACCTCAGTGATGGTGGGAGGCAAAGAAGTGTGACTGTCACCCCCCATTCTTTCCCTTGGTCATCACCAGGGACACGGGTCCATGTCCCATACTGTCGCTTCCTTCTGGATGGTATGCTGATGTCCACTGGGCAGAACCTAAGTTGTGCTGTGATTAAGAGTCTCCCCAGGCCCAGAGAGGACCCTTTTGGACCTCTACTGACCTCTGTTTCACACACTGGACTGGCTCCAGACCCCGAAACCTCACTGGTCCAAGCAGCAAAGTCATCCGTGCACACCTGTGCCTGAAAGACAGAAGCCATTGCCACATGTGTACGGACGAAGAGTTAATATCTTATGCTGGTGGCACAGATCCATAGTTCCAAGAGTCCTGTAGCATGGCAGTTTCAATAGAAGCACTAGCCGAGAGCAATGTGGAATATGATTGCTCGCATTTTCAGTATGGTGGCACAGTGGTTCCGCTCTCAGTTGTTAACCAAAAAGTCGACAGTTTGGGCCCACCCAACATCTCCATATGAGAAAGATGTGGTGATCTGCTCCTGTAAAGAGTATAGCCTAGAAAACTCTATGGGACAATTCTCCTCTGTGACACATGAGGTCACTATGATAATCACCCTGGCAGTACCCAACAATAACAACACTTTTCAGTCTCACTTACAGCCAGTACATTGATTCCAAATACTCTTTGGATTTCTGGAAGAGAAAGCCTCACCTTTCTCCCCTGGAGTGGCTCATGGGTTTGAACAGTTCCCCCTGCAGTTAGTAGCTCCACACATAATCCACTACCAGACATATAGATACTAAGATAGAAATCAGAGGAATCATCACTACCATTTCCTTGATGGAAGTAGATTTTAAAATTGCTTTTGGACATCAGGACAATGTCTGGAGATGTAGAGATATTGAAGACATAATGCTGCTAGTGAATGTTCAATATAATTGAGAAGCAGGCCTTGTAGCCCAAATAGATACAAGTTCCCAAGTGGAGCCCCTCTCTAACCCAACATGACAATGATAGACACCATAAAGGAGGAGAGCACTAAAAATATTCAGCCCTACTTAGAATAGAATAAGAACCTCAATGGACTATTAATTGATCCAAAATACAAAGTGGTAAGCAGAATTGATGGGTCTGGAAGTGCCTTCCTCGGCTGGTGAAGCAAAGCTGGGGTCTGTGCAAAACAGTGAATATCCACACAGTGATAAATGAAGCAGCTTTCCTCGGTTCTGCGTAAAAAGTGTTTCTCCAGACTTCCCAGGCATGTAGCTTTTTAAAAAAAGAAATCGGTCCTGTTGCAAATCTTAGCATTTTTTTCCAGGATTCTTTAAAGGGCAGAAGAACCTCACCTTGATAACAGGTTCATACAGTGACCCTAGTCTGTCGGGTCCACACACTTGCCTATAGCTGTGAATCGACATTCAGTAGATGAATTCACTCCAGCCCAGTGACAATGACAGAGCTGTCTGAAAGACTTCTAACTATTTGTTTTAGATTTTCAAAGCTACAAAGGAATGACTAACAGGCATAGAATTGAAGCTATATAAACCAAAAAGGGACATGAATGAAATAACAACCTGGCCGTGTGAAAAGGGAACTGCAAAAAATCTTAGAAAATGAACCAAATGTTCCTTGATGTACAAAATTTTCCTCGATGTTGGACAGAAATAGAAAAGTGCCAAATTGAGAGATTATGCCTGAACTTTACCCAGAATCAAGCATACGTAAAATTACTAAAAAGAGTAACTGAGAACAGTGCAGAAGCACAGATGACAGAGAGGCTCCAGCATGTGTAGAACAGGAGTCTGGAGTAAGAGGAAATGAAAGGGCAGCAATAATTGAAGAAATGGTGGCTGAGATATTTTTCTTCGAGCTGAATGGACATCTCAAATGCTGATGAGAATAACAGAGAATATATCATTTCTTGATACTTCATGGTGAACGGGTAAAAAGAAAACAAGGATAAAGAGATACCATTTGTGATACTTTTGTTTCTTGCATGTTTCTGTGACGATGGACAGCTATGCTACTGCTATTTCAAATGCCAGCAGGGTCACCCATGGTAGGTGGGTTTCAGCAGAGCTGTCAGAGTAAGATAGAATAGAGAGCAAGCCCTGGTCATTGACTTCTTTGGCAAAACCTCATGACTTCTTTGCAAACCTTATGACTATCAGTGGAATGTCATGTAGTAGAGTGCGGAAAGATGAGCCTCTCGGGTTAGAGACTCTCTGAATAGGGCTGAGGAAGAGAAGCGCAGCCTGCTCAAAGCAGAGCTGGACCGACGACATGGATGGAGCACGAGCTGCATTTGCTGATGGGGCCTGGCTGAAAATGCGAAGAAACAGCGACACACATCGAGTAAGAATCGGTATGAGGACGTCACCATCTGGACAAATTGGACGTTGTCTAAAGTAAAATGGAATGCACAGAGATGGCGATCTTTTGCACTAATGAGCTGAAATGAGAGAGTATTGGTTATTCTGAATGGGACAATCATATGGTATGCCAGAAATGAATGACAAATTGAAGAGGAATCAGATTATATTTATTGTCAAAAAGAGTGTTTTAAAATCCATCCTGAAGTACAATGTTGTCAGTGAGGGGATAATATCAATGTGCCTATAAGTTAGACCAGTTCATACAACCATAATTCAAAATTATGCACCGACCAATAATGCCAAGGATGAAGAAATTCAAGATTTTTACCAACTTTTGCATCGTTAAGAATATTTGGCTTTGGGCTGAGCCCCGGTGGCATACGTGGTTGAGTGCGGGACTGCGGCCCATGGGCTTGGCGGTTTAAATCCAGTGGCAGATCTCAGGAGCAGCACTGGGTAGCTCCCATGACCACCAGAGGGCAGTGATGCCCCCTCCCCCCCCCCCCCCCCCAAAAAGAATATTTGACTTTGATGATAATACATGATGAAGGAGATCACATTGTAGAATTTTGGAAGACCAACCACCTGTTAATTGGGAGCAGTCTGGGGTTTTTTGCACTGTGTTTTCAATAACATGAATGTAACTATACATGTGGACCTCACGAGGTGAGATACACAGGAATCAAATTGTCTGTATCTGTGGAAGGAGAGGCTAAGAGGTTCCATATCATCAGTCAGAACAAGTCCAGGGACTGAGGCACAGACCATCAATTGTTCATATTCAGGTTCAAGTTGAAGCTGAAGAAAACTAAAAGTCTATGTCAGTCAAAGTACAATCTCGAGAACATCTCACCTGAATTTAAAGACTGCCTCAAGAATAAATTTGACACATCGAACACTTATAAACGAAGACCAGATCAGTTGTGGGATGCCATCATAAACGTTGGGGGGAACAAAGGAGATGTCACAAGAGACTCTGAAACTTGCTCTTAAAAGTAGAAGAGTTCACGTGAAAGGAAGAAATGGTGAAGTGAAAGAGCTGAACGTAATTTCAAAGGGCAGCTGGAGAAGACAAAGGAAAGAATTAGAATGAGCTGGCCTTGGAAAACGACAAGGGGAGAAGGCACCGAGCATTTCTCAGGCTGAAAGAACAGAAGACATGTTCAAGCCTTGAATTTCAACAGTGAATGAGTTTATGGACAAAATATAAAATAAATGGTATATGAAGCATCAAAAGAAGAGAGAAGGAATACACAGAATCACTGGATCAAAAATAATGACATGCTATCATTTCAGAAGGATCAAGAACTGATGTACTGAAGGAAGACATCTAAGCTACACAGAAGGTATTGGCAAAAAGAAGGCTCTCAGAATTGACAGGGTATTGGTTAACGATATCAACAGCTGCTGAGCAGGAGATGGCTCCTTCACTGATGCGAAGAAACTGGGAAGACAGACTCGTGCCCATTTCTGTGCCCGGTCAAAAGAAAGGCAACCCAGAAGAACATGGAAACTATTGAACAATATCATTAATATCATACGAAAATAAAATTTTGCTAAAGACATTTAAAACAGCTTGCAGTAGTCTGCTGACAAAGGACTACCAGCAATTCAAGCCAGGTTCATAAGAGGATGGGAAATGAAGGCGATAGTGGTTCATGTAACGTCGCTCTTGGTTGAATGCACAGGATACTAGACAGATGTTTGCCTGCACTTAAATGCAAAGGCATCTGACTGTGTGGCTCATAACTAATTCTGAATAACACTTTGAAGAGCAGGAATCACAGAAGATGTAACTGAGCTTGTGCGGAAGCTATACATAGACCAAAAGGCAGTTGTTTGAACAGAACAAGGATATTCTGAATGGTTTCAAATCAAGTCAAATCAAATCAAATCAAAGCGTTGACTCAAGGTGCATCTTAAGTAAAGTGACCAGGCTTTTGGCGGGACAGTCCCGATTTTAAACAATTTTTCCTGTGACCTGTGACATTTTTAAAAAGTCCAGACTTTCTGAAAGAATGCACAAACTAGGGAATGATGGGAGAATGGGAAGGGAATACACCCCTCTACCTTCCCCACCTCTCCCGGGCAATGGTGTCCCACTTTACCGATGTTATAATCTGGTCACTTTAATCTTAAGTCATACCTAGCAAATAAACCCAGGAATTGGACTATAATGAAGAGTACAGCATCAGGTTTGGAGGAAGAATCACTGACAATCTGCAGTATGCCAACGGCTGAACCTTGCTTGCAGAAAGGGAAGAAGAGTCAAAGAATTTCCTGATGAAGATCACAGACAGCAGCCATCTGTATGGATTACAGTTTAACATAAAGCAAAAACAAAATCTTCAAAAAGAAAAATCTTCACAACTGGACCCATAAAACAGTGTCATGATAAACAGGGGGGAGGGGGAGGAGTTGAAGCTGTCAAGGATTTCAGCTTACCTGAACCCTGAGTTAATGACCATCCAAGTCCCAAAGCAACAGTCAAGGAATCTGATAAGTATTGCATTCTTAGTTTTGTCAATTTGCTGCAAAATATCTCTTTAAAGTATTCCAAAAAAACTGCAACAAAAGTATCACTTGGAGAATTAAGGTGCAACCAACCCAAGTCATGATATTTTCAATAACTTCATGCAGGTGTGCAAGGTGGACAATGAATTGTGAAGACGAAGAACACTTCGTGTCTCTGAATTCTCTCAGTGGACTAACATTGGAATGAGAACGTCTGTGTTGAAAGAAGTATGACCGCATGCTTCTGAGAAGAGAAGATGGTTAGACTTTGTCTCCCATACCTTGATGCCGTTATTTGGAGGAACCAGTCCCTGGGGAAGGACCTCATGTTTGATAAAGGAGAGGGTCAAGCAAAAAGAAGACCCTCAATGCGGTGGACTGACGCAGTGGTCACAAGAACAGGCTCAAACAGCAGCAATGGGGAAGTTGGTGCAGGATTAGGCAGCGCTGTCCACAGGGTCACAGAGAGTCAGGGCCAATTCGGTGGCCCGGAATGACAGCAGGAAGGAGCCCAACTGATGACTTCAGCAGCAGACTGACCAACCATGAGCAATGTCAGAAGCCAGAACATTTCTAATGGAATAATGTTAAAGTAGTGAAAGAAAAGAAACAAGACAAAAAATCCCATCAGAGTAGAATTCTTGGCACAGCTAAACAGTCGACCCTAAGTAAGAAACGGCAAAATAAAAAAGTTTTCAGCATTACCAAGAGTAAGGGTCCTGCACAGAGCCTCACTGAACAGGACTGCCATAGGATATACTTCAGCAAGAAGGAAAGTGATCCCAGAGGGATAGAATGAAATGTAAAGAAAGACAGTCTATACGTTGGTAGATTAATTATTGACTATAACTTGTGGCCAGAAGTTACCTGAAGATGCATTCGATAAGAGGATCTGTTGAAACATGGACCAAAACAAAGAAATAATTCACCGGCATTAATAAGAAAGAACTTGGTCTGCTCCAGATTCTCTTTGCTCAGCCATTCAGCAGAAGAGCGATGAGTGACCGGCATCTATTGATTGATTTATATGCCAATCTTATTCCAAGAAAGGTTTAGGTTAGCTAACCCGCAGCTATTCCTAGTCTATCCTTCATTTTCAGGTCCAGAAGCTTCCTAAGGGAGTCATTGGCAGCCTTTCGATGGAACCCTTGGCACTAGTCCCACAGAAAGCTCTCCATGCTCTAATGAATCATGGGATGTGAGGATTTTCTTTACGCATCCTTGTGCCTAAAGTCTTTCAGACAAACACAGTCAAGAATATAAAAAATAAATAAATAATCTCAAAGGGTAAAAAGAATGCACATCTATATATTTTTTAATCTGCAGCACCAAAGAATGTGTAAGAACCCAAAGGAAAGATAATTTTAAAAAGTCAATCACACCAGTCAATGAACAGATCTGCATAAAAGGAGTACACAATGAAATTATACCCACAATAGCAGAAATTAAGTCTTCATTAAAAGCAGAGTGAATGTTACAGAAAATCTATTCATTTAAATGGATGATGAATGCAGAAGAAATCAATCAAGTATTTGAAATGAAGCGAAATACGTAAAAAACAACCAGAGGACTTAAAGAACAGAGCACTGAATTGACTGCCAACTTTGCAATAAAATATTCCGGAGGAGAAGGAAGTAATTGGTTTCAAACCAGTTGTCAATGCTCCCAGAATTCAGAGGGGTAAAAAGGAAGCCTAACCTTGGAAATCAAGAAGATGCACCTGATGTCAAATAAGATCCCCAAAGGAAAGACTGCTAGCACATGTCCTGCATTTTCCAATCTCAAGGGGGGGAAATATTTCTGTAAACTAATCATTGGAGCCCCTCAGTGGCACAAATGTTTGGCATTCATCTACTAATGGAAAGATTGTAGTTGGAGACTACCCAGCAATTCAGTCGAAGGAAGCTCTGGAGATCTGCTCCTACAGCCAAGAAAACTCCGTATATGGTGCCGTTCTACTCTGCAATATAGGGGGGAGTGGGGCATGAGTCAGAATTGACTCAATGGCAATGAGTTTTAAGGTAATAACTGGGGGCGAGGAAAGGTCACATTTAAAGTCAAGTCAAGCTTGCTTCATCTATCTCTTTTGAAACAATGTTAAAAGAAAAAGGTGTAATGTCTACAGTCCACTAAGACATAAATGTGACAGCCCAGACTTCCATTCCCAGCTACATATTCGGGTTTTTCATGTATGAGGGCAACAGAAAGGCATTCTCAGATTTGGGGGACTGGAAAACATTTGTAAGTTCAACGCTCTTCATGGAGAGGTTCTTTGAGAGAATTCAAATCAGGGGACATGGGGGTATGAGGGCATAGGGAGAGTGAGGGGATTGAAGAATCGAACAATTACTGCAAGAGAGAGCAGGGAGCACTACAACTGGTTATGAAGATGTAAACACACTATTTTTTAACTGCAATTTAACTGTGGAAGGGTATGATTTGTGAATATTTTATCAAGAAAACTAATAAAACATCAAGGAAGCAAACCTTGACCAACAGTTACCATGGGTGAAGGAGGAAGAGTTCTTGCTTTGGGGCCGTGGAGTTTGTTAATAGTGGTGGAATAATTTTGCAAAGCATATCAACAATGGTTATATGACACAGAGTATAATCAATGCGCTGAATTGTACATGTAGAAGTTGTTGACTTGGAGAATGTTTTGGTGTGTATATTTTTGCCCCAATGTTTAAAAAATGAATTACATTAATAACAATGAGTACAAGGAAAAAGAAAATGTTCTAAAATTGATTGGTGGTAAGGCTGTATATTGAATTGTATGATGTGTGGGTGAAGTACCCATAAAATTGTTTAAAAAAAAAAAGAAGTTAAACCATTGGGGTCATAAATAAACAATGAATGATTGAAAAAGAAACAGATTGTCACTGAAATTAAGCTATGGAGATAAGTATAAAACTCTAGTTTTTCACAGATTACAGGGGAAGAGTAACATTGATGTCTAAGAAATGAACACAGATTGTGAAGCAAGACGTAAAGACATTCTGAAAGAATCAACAGTGGGGGTATCCTAAAGTACGGTGTCTCTAAGTGGCGCCCAGCGATCCCTTCTCCTGGCATTCGCTTCCCCAGGAAACCCCCCTCCTCTTCAGGCAGGCGAGGCGGGGTCTTGTGGCTCTCTGCGTACAACTGGAACACAGCAGGGGTGAGGGGATGTCACAGCTGAAGCAATGTCCTCTTGTTGCCATCCCTCACTCTTCCTGCTCTCTCCCTGGCTGGCTCCGGGCAAGCCCTGCCATCTTGAGAGCTGCCCCATGGAGAGGCCCACATAACAGAAACCCCTATCTCTGGCAAGCAGCCAGCCAGGACCTAGGGCTGCCAGCAACCATGTGAGTGAACTTGGAAGGGGAACTTCGGAGGCCTGCCAGCAGCCACATGAATAAGCTTGGAAGCCAATCATCCCCCGATTGAATCGTGACATGCCCACAGCCCCAGCCAACATCTTGATGGTAGCTTTATCAGAGACCCTGAGTAGAGGGCCCCTTTCTGTGAGCTATTAAACGCTTGGCTGTTTAAAGCCACTACGTTTATGGATGAATTTTTTACAAGGCAATAGATAATCGATCAATTGACTGTGCAATTAGGAGCCTGGTTGAAGCACCAGACTGCGGACTAAAAGGTTATTAGTTCAACCCCCCCCCACCCCCCCACCCCCGGGTAGCTCTGCTCTGCTTCTGTAAAAGAACCTAGTGGGGCAGTTCTACTCTGTCCTGTCGGGCTGCTGTGAATTGACAGCAGTGAGTGGTTTGGGATACTAAACTATGATAGTTTAAATCGTAGAAGAAGAAAAAAGAGGGAGGACGCCAAGAAGAAAGGCACACAGCTCCTTTTTATCTGTGAGAGTGAATAAGAAGCTTTGATTAAGTACGAAAATCCCAAACGCATTGCTGACAAGTCAATCCAGCCTCACGGTGACTTTATTGGACAGAGTAGAATTGTCCCCGGAGGGTTGCTGTGTTAGTTTGAGTTAATTAGAAAAACAAACCCAGGGACACTCATATATGTGTAAGAAAGAGCTTTATATCAAAAAGTAATTATAGAAAAGAAAATGCAGTAACTGCTGCATTTCCAAAGCTGTAAGTTTTCACAGAAGCAGATTCCCTCATCTTGCTCTCAAGAAGTGGCTGGTGGGTTCGAACATCCAACCTCACACTTTGTAGTTGAGTGCTTAGGCACTGTGCCACCACGACTCCTAATTAACGTTAAAACAAAAATTGTCAAGTGTTTTCAGAAAATTATTACATGCTGTTCACGACTTACAACTGGGTTCTGTTCTGACAACAATTCTGTCTTATATCAAATGAACACCCCCCCCCATTACATTTTTCTCACTATTATTGCCTTTTCTCACTATTTCTCACTATTATTGCCTGAAAAGCACTATTATTTGTTATCAGCAGCATTAGAAATCTGATCTTGTTTGTCAAAAGGGGCTGCATAAGGATGAAAACATAAACACATCATATGTTGCAACACTGTATGGGGAATTTGTGGAGTCCCCCCACAAAAGGAACGATCATAAATATTGGAGACATAGCTCAAATGTGTCCTCAGTGCAGGAGTACATATACTAGGATAAACTAAATGGTGATTTACTTCCAAATAATAAACACTCTATTTCAGGTACCCGTGGGAAAAATAGAAAAATGACACTGAGAACGTGTATAATGAAATCTCTGTAAACAAATGTAACAACCACACCAGGTACTATTGTCACAAACAAGAAATCTCAGGTTAACTTAAAGCAGGGAAAACAACAATATTTACACACTCGGTGAGTAAATACCTGCTGAGTGCCTACTGGAATAATGAGTGAACAGGTGGACTTAAACTATAGGGAAACACCAATAGACAATTATAACACCAGACAGTAAGGGAAGTACAAAAGCTGATGGGGTGTAGCCGGAAGCAAATGAGCCCCACTACTCCTGCAGGCGGCCTACCACATACACCTCTAAGAGGGTCAGTCAAAAAGTACTGCTGCCACGGTTCCCGTTCGTGCATGTCGACGTTTATTCTAAACAAATTGTGTTGAGACGTGTCTGTGGAGTCAATGGGTGGTCTCAGAGAAGTTCCTTGGGTTTGCCTTGGTCTCAGTAGGGCGCTTCAAACACAGAATAAGCAGAATAGTGTCTTCTCAGCAGATCGACTGAGTCAGTTAAACTCCTGGCACAGGAGTCTGCTCAGAACGTGATGGCTTTTCAGAAGGATCCTCTTGATAGATATTCTTGGAGATCCCAAAATGATCACTGAGGCTTATTACAAAGGTATTTCGAGAAAACTGAGAACTGCATTGGTGGTGTGCCAAAGAAATCTTTTCCCCCCATTTGACAAAGCACCTGCTCATTTATTGGGGGTGGCATGGACTTTCGTTTGAGAATTTCTTTGGGAATGCTTACCCTGTTCATTTTCCAGGCCTGATTTTCCCTTTTATATTTCTTTTTGTTCTCAAAACTCAAAGAACATTATAAGAGGACAGGGTATGAGTCCCTGAAGGAAGTCAAAACTGCCTTTATGAAATGATGCAAATAGAAGAGTTCTTCCCAAATGAAGAATTCTTTAGGAAAGGTTTAGAGAAATAGAAACACTACCTTCAGAAATGTATAGATCTCGATATAAGACATTTAGTATAAGAGTATCTCCCCACTTTGATATTTTTGTTTCATAAAAGTTTTGATGACTGTGTAGTCGTACTTTTAAAATTTACTTTCGAGTACACTTGTGCATTTATACAAACATACAACATGTCTGAGGCCACTGTGGTAGCCCCTGTGTCAATGCAGCTCATTGAACGCCTTCTTCTTTTCGCGAGGTGATAGTCTTCTGCAGGGACCAGTCTCTCCTGAAAGCATGCCCAGAGTATAGGAGACAAAGTCTTACTATCCTTGCTTCTAAAGAGCACTCTGGCATGTTGGTAGGCACCAAAAAAATAATTAGGGAGTATGATTAATATGATTCTAAGGTGCAATTTATATATTACACTTCAAAATCAGAAACACAAATTATTTTCATATGAGATTCTGTAAATAATATTGACCATAATCTCTGCTACAATGTGTGCAGGGAACAGTAACAAAGAAAATCTAAGACAAAGACAAAAACAACATGTTAATAAACTGGAAAAATATAAACTGAGAAGCCTTATAAGACACCCAGTTCAAAGAAAAATATTAATATAAGAACATAAGTGATAGCTAAATGATTACCAAAATATCTTATCAAAATAGTTTGGAAAAGCAGCTTAAAGTATACTCAGGATTAAATTTATAGCAAAAAGTGATTAATAAAGAGCATTCAACACTGAACTTCAACTTTGATTAAAGTTATTGAACTTTAAAATAGAATTTTTTTTAATTATGTAAGTAACAGGAATAAATGAAAATATAGATGACTATCCTGAAACCTCAGCATATCTAAGGTATTTTCCAGGCTGGAAAAACTATTCCCTAACACTGAGGGAAATGGGAAGCTATCAATTGATTTTACAAATGAAACAGGGCTACAGGCTCTAAATATATTTGGCCTCCCTACACAATTACAGGCTGATTTTTCTTATAGCCCTTCAACAACCCTTTGTCACGTAACTCTGCGGGGCACAAATGATAAGTAAATCTCCGTGTTTAGTGGGTTTCACGTGGAACTGCGAACTACAAGGTCAGCAGTTCAAAATCCCTCGCCACTGCACAGGAGAAACAGGAGGCTTTTCTTCTCCCTGTCTCAGAAACCCACACAGGCAGTCCTACCCAGTCCTACCAGATCGCTGTGAGTCGGAAGTAACTTGATGACAAAAAGCTTAGAGTGTCATGGGAAAGGAACTCATAAAACAACCATGGAGATGTGGCCAATGAATTAAGAAATAGACTCTCAGAGTGCAGCCGAGTGGAGAGCTGGCTTGTCCGGAGGAAATAAAGACTGTCAGAAAAAAAATGACTCTGAGCACCAAGTCTAACAAGTGTAAGGGCAGAATCATGGTGAGCAGCCAGGCTCCACTTCAGAGGGGGAGGCTGTTCCAGGCCCGGGTGACGGGATTGGCCGCATGGAGGCAGGAAAGGGTTGGTGCCTCTGAGAAGAATTCTGCTCCTCTCTGCACCAGGCCTCCTGTGTGCATACTGATGTCACACGCAGATGTAGGACCCACGGCATGGAGTTCTAGTGGCCCTCATAGCCAATGAGATCTCCCGGGCCCAGAGTGACAGATAAGAAAAAGCAGGCAGCGGCTACAGACAGCACCTGAACGACATGAAAGGGCAGGTGGACGAGAGGGGCCCGAGAAGGAAACGGAAAATGACCGGTGGGAAGGCGTGAAAATGAGCAGAACCAGGAGCCGGAGTGGGGAGGGGACTCGAGGAAGGGGCAGATGGGCAGAGAGACC
The DNA here is from genome assembly GCA_004026705.1 of Nesogale talazaci. Lineage (NCBI taxonomy): Eukaryota > Metazoa > Chordata > Mammalia > Afrosoricida > Tenrecidae > Nesogale > Nesogale talazaci. The sequence goes on from PVJH01020887.1 coordinate 17,201, forward strand.
CAGGAAGAGCAACTTCTTGTCTGAGAAGACAGTGGAGGGGGTCAGAGGATCAATCATCCCGCGGGGGCTGGGGTGAACGCTCTGAGGGGGAAGGAATAAACCCACTGTCATCCTGCCCATTGGACTCTGCTCCTGAGGGTCCCCAAGGCTGTACCCCTGTCCCAGGGCAGACAGTTTCATCTTATCTCCTGCTCCATGGATAAAGGGCGGGGTGAAACTCTTCCTGGAGGCCTGGTTGGAAATACAGCAGACGTATTCTCAGGGCACCTCAAGGTGCTGGTCCTTTCCCTGGGTTTGCCAACAGTTACTCCTTTGAAACAGCAATCTCAACTTCAGCATTTGGGACTCAGCAAGGAAGCCCGTCCACGGGCACACCAGTACACACATGGACACAAGGAAGTCCCGACCGCAGTGTGACTTGGTGCACACCCTCCAACGGATGACCAAGCCTCACCTCGCTGTGGTCCTTCAAGAGACATGAAGTCACCTCCCCTGAAGCCAATTGTCAGGGACGGGCTCAAGCTTTAGGCGGAGGGTAGTGACATGCTCTCCCATCACCATCACCAACCCCCGCCTCCCACGGGACCAAAATTTCAAAGCTTAGAATGTGTGGTAAATCTAACCAAAGATAAAGATTTGCAGGTGTTTTTTTTTTCCCCCGCTCACAGAAGTAAGAATGGCAGATGTATCTGAAACGTGCTTCTAAGCACTTGGGACATCTGCAGTCCATTAGAGGGTCCTGAGGAGAGAAAGTGAGAGAGGAGGCTGGGGCAGAAAGGCTGAGCTGCAGAAGCGCCTGCCTGAGGAGGTGTGCAGACTCTTCTGTCAGGATCTGAGGAGGCCGAGCTTCCAAAAAAACAAAGGGGTGCCATTCCAGGGGTCAACTGACATCTCTGCCAGATCATCTAGTGCCCCCCCTTTCCTTCCATCAAGTTATGTTTGAAATGTCAGTGTCTCCTCTTTATGCAAGTACACCTACACGTTTTAGTATTTAAGACTTGGCAACCAGCTCCGCTGAAGAGAACACGCCCGCTTTGAGTGTGCGGACGTTCCTTTCCCAGAGCTCAGGCAGAGCAATCCCTGTCCCGACTTGGCTTCTGCACACTCCCCTGGAACAAAGCGAGACTGTCACCATGGGCATTACTTGGGGGTTACTCACTGCCTGCCGTGCACTCTGTTTCGAGGATGCCAGAGAAAGCCACTCGCTTTTATGAAAGCGTTTGCAGAAAAGGCTGTTGCAAAATTCCCAGGGCTGAGAAAATGACTGAGGCATGTGCATCCAGGGGCACGGGGCTGATGCTCGCGGGATCTGTGCTCCGGGCACGCTTCTGGCCTCATTTTGGAAGTCTCCCGCCGAGCTGTGCCGAATGGGCCCACGTTGAGCTACCATCTGTGGCCAGCCTTCACCTGAAATCGGTCCTCTCGCCGAGTAGAGGACCAGATCTGTTTCCTGCAACGTCTCCTCCTTGCCTGCTGGCCTCTTGATAAACCATTAATGCCGGGGCATTTTGTTAATTACTAAATTCCTGGTGACAGACAAAGCTGGCCTGTTAAAACTTGTGTTGTAATTTGAGGATTAAAGCCACACCTCTGGGAAGCACTGGTATCAAACGGACTTGGTGCCGGAGACACGGTGTTCGAGCCACAGTTGGACAAAATGGATTTCCAAGTGCAGTTAGCAATTACATTTTTAGAAGTCTTCAATTACGCCATTTAACAAGAAGGCCGTTTTAAGAGGCTACAAGTCAGGAATGTGTGTTTAAATCTCTTCATTTACACATTTATGGGTGACGCCCGGACATATGAGACAGCTATTGTGTACAGAAGCCCCACTGTGTCCAATAGAGCAAAAATCAACCATTCCTATGTATGCTCCCAATTCTCAAAACCCAAGGGCAAGAATCCTCTGGGAAAAAACAAAAACAAGTATGTGGCCAGTACATTTCTGGGCGATTCTAAATGCCACTGAGGAAACCGTGACGGTTGCTTCAATGTGCACAGGTTGGGAGAATTTCCTGGCTTTGAATTTGGGGTTAAGAGGCTCTAGCAGTAACGTCACCCTGAAGAACTTAGCAAGGAGTAAAGACTGTCGGGACAGAGGACACTGGGCTTTTATCTGTCCTTCATCTCAGAACAAACTGAGTGTAGGTTCCCCCAAGGCCCCCCCCCCCGCCCAAACATTTGATTATAAAGAATCAAACATCTATTTCCAATGGACTTAAATGATCAAAGTGAATCATCATTGTGTACAAATCTAAAAAGGCCAAAGGTGGTTTTTGATCAAGTCTGTTTGGATCAGAACTTCAGCTGGGTTTCTCTACAGTTCCCGACCCTTCCCCGGGGATCCGCTCCATCCCTAGTCTAGTTCTCCTTCATCGGACACAATGCCCACCAGTAACAGGGAGGACATGTTTCCTTGAGAACTCAGGAAAGAGGTTGGTGCTCCTTAATCATCAAACACAAGTCGTGGGTTGTAAGCTGGTTGCCACACTCGAGAGCCAGTCACTGGTGGCTAAGTGGGTTCATCTCTGGACTGAAAGGTCAGCAGTTCAAACCCACCAGCCAGTGCCTGAAAGAAAGATGAGGTCGTCTGTTCTGTAAAGATGTACAACCTCAGAAACCCTATGGGGGAGTTCTACTCCCACAGGGTCAATATGAGTCTAATTCTACTCCAGGGCCATGGACCGGGGAAGCGACCACCCTCTCAGTCCTCTGTGAGTTGACTGGCTCAAACCTGGGTTACCTAGACCAATCACCTTTGGAATTGGGGCTGAGAGGCTAAAGGCACAAAGAATCAGAGCTGCTACACTCAGGAAGGGATGAAATGTTAGCTGAGGGGACAATCACCACAGGGAGCCCAGTTGCTAATTTTTTATTCAATATCAGAGGTAAACTGTCAAAAAGAATAGGATGGTTTTACTTTTTCCCAAAAATTCAAAGCAGCTGGTTTTTCATTCCAGTTTTTGCTTAAGAATATGGCGCGGGTGGTATAACGGTGAGCATAGCTGCCTTCCAAGATTATGTTTGCAAAGTTCAATAGCAACTTCAAAATCCATCCTCTCCACCCTTTTCTTTCCAATTTCCAAAAGCATTATGATTGGATTTGGAATTCCCAGTACGGCCATCCAAATTTTTTAGTCCTGAACTTGACTAAAACAAAAGTAAAATAAAAACACTGTGTTAGAGTTGATTGCGTCCCATGAACCCCACCTGCCACAGAGTAGAACTACCCCATGAGGTTTTGTGGGCTGTCATCCTTGGCTATAGATAGATAGATGGTCAAGCATTTCTTCTGCAGTGTCATTGGGTGGGTTCGAACCGCCAAATTCGGGGCTGGTAAAACTCACCCACTGAGATCAGGCTGATTCTGACTCACAGCAGCACTGCATAAGGGTGTCAGACAGCCTCCTCTTCCTTCTAGAGTGTAACTGGGGAGTTGAATGTTGAAGTTAACCGCCCAAAGCTTAATCCACAGCACCACCAGGGCTCCTTTTAAGTTAGTCGTCAAATACAAAGCAGTTGTGGCGGCCCAGGGACTTTGATTTGGAATCATGGGTCATTAGATTTATGGAAGACATATATTCCAAGCTTTATAGGTTTTCTTCTGAAACATGAAGAGCAACTTTATCAAACAGACCGCTTATCACCCACCACTTGTCAAGCAGAACGTGTCCTGGCCAAAACTTATCCAACAGAACCTGACCTGGCCCCCTCAAACTGACGCCAAGTGCACCAACTCTGGCTGCAAGATGCCCATCTCAGGTACACCTTTTCAACGCGGAATCCTTCCACCTTGATGAGAACTAGAGCTTCGGGACTTCAGTAATGTAACCAGAGCTCCGCATGGAGCACCTGGGGACGAGTGCTTCTGGGTTGTGTCTTCCAGGAGACCACGGCCATTGGGAAGGCGAGCCACTGTCTTCTGGTGGCCCCGTTGATTGGGTGAGAGCCCACGGAGGACACACTCGACACCACACGCACAAAAACAAGGAGAGCCACACTAGCAGGATTTTCTCCAAGGCTCTTTTGAAAGCATCCTTCGAAGCCCTCAACGTGTGTGCACATCGGGATGAATATTCTTTCCTGATGGCAGAGGGGGGCCCCGCTGAGGCTCATGAGTTGTGTTCCTGGCAGATGCCTGCAGGGAGGCAGCTTAGAATCCAGCCAGGATTTGTTTTCCACTTGGAACTTACCATGCAGTTCTCTGTCTTCTTCGCTGACAGCCCTCTCGCTTCACCTTTTCGATATTTGGCAGTCTTGGACACCCAAACCCAAATTTCTAAGCCAGGTGAACTCCCCCCTGCAAAGCGAGACTCTGGGGCATTTTGGTCCCTTCAGGCCGCCCTGGTCTTGTGTGAGGGAGTGGGGGGGTGAAGGGGGGGGGGTTGATAAAGCAGGGTAGTTCTCTGCTATCCTAAGCCTTAGCCACCCTTTGGAATGTCCTCCTCTCCCCTCCCTCCGCAGGGAGCAGCCCTGGGGCTGGAGGAGAGAAGTTGCGACACCTGGGCCAGGCCTGTAGCAGGCTGGCCTGCACCCCAGCGGGCAGGCAGCTGCGTGGGGGGGCCAGCTGGCCCAAGCACAGCTTAGTCAGGCTCAAACGCTGAGCTGAGCTGCAGATGTGCCCAGACCTGCCCCCACCAGGTGTCTGTGTCTCAGCCGGGAGGTGATGGCGCAAAAGTGGCTTTTGGCTTTTGGCGCTTCCCCTCCACTGTCCTCAGAGGAATGTGAAGGACTCAGGGGAGGCCACCTCACAAGGTCTCTGAGGGCTGCAGTTCTCTGCCCACTTCACGATGTCAAATGCCTCCGCCTGTCCGGCCTCTTTGACTCTCACCAGTCCTGCCAATAGCCTGCGGCCTGGCCCCTCCTCCGGGCCACCAGTGAGTGGGCTCAGGTGGGAGGCCGCTGCCTCCTCAGGCGGGTTACCTGCCTGCCGGCTCCACGGTAATCAGATGATGTTCTCATCATTAGTGCCCAGACCTCCACTGCTAAAGGTGTCAAGGTTTTTTTCTTTTTTCCCTCTCAATGCAGCGATACCGTAATTGCATGGTATGTGTGTGTATGTGAAACTTACGAGAATTCGTTTCTTAAGAAGCAGCTATTCTGTACTTAACAGAGTTATTAACTACGGGAGTGAGCCTTCCAGGATGTGACTATTGGGATGGTTTACGAATCACATTATGGCTTTTGAGAATTCTGTTTATAATGCTGGAGGCCTGTGAGCCACCCTCCACCAGGAATGCCCCTCCACAAATGTTCCTTGTGCCCCCTTCTCGGTACCGGTACTGTAAGCCCTGGCCTCAGGAAGCCATCCCTTTATAGCAAAGGGTGGGAACGAACAGCATGTTGCCCAGATTCAGCCCATAAACATATTTCATTTGACTCACACTGTATTTATCAAAAATTTTGAATTAGCTGCCAACTTTCAAATATCAGAATCGTTCCAGCTTCTCTTGAAAATTCAGGAAATCTGGCACAAGTGGGCCCACCTTCTCGGATTATGTCAGATCAAGTAACAACTACCACTTTGGACAGGGCACTGGCTCTGGGCTCACTCAGCGCCCACCTGCCCCATGGACCCACGATGCCACCTTCCTGACTTGGCAGCATTTGCTGGAGACCCGATGCATAAACCTCACCCAGAGTGTCCCTCCTAACAAAGCAAAAGAGCTGATCCTTGGGCCCCAGCAGAGCAGATCACAGGGCTTTGGTTATTTTGTACCCTCCCTGCTTCTCTCCTTTTTAATAAGGATTTTTAAAACCCCCTGGTAACTAGAACGCTGGCAGGTCAAACCCAGCCAGCCACAATCTAGCAAGACATAGCAATCAGCTCCTGTAAGAGTGTCATCCTTGTGGGGGAGATCTGCCCTGCCACCGGGAGTCTCTAAGAGTGGAGATCACTTCATGGCCCTTCCCAACAACGGGAAGGCCGGGGACGGGGTAGTCTCTTTGGATTGCTCACTAAAAAGAGGGACTTGATGCAAGAGGGAAATGGCCAGGCTGAGGCAGAGAAGCAAAGAGGGAGTGCTGTCAGAGCTGGGCTCTGGGGGTGCCTTCATCTCCCAGAGGCAGGAACGAAGGCCCCAAGGGAAGGCCGTGCAGAGGCACTGGTGCTAACCTGCGGGAGATCAGGAGGATGGCCTGGATGGACCCAGCCAGCACTGCCGGCACCACCATCTTTTCTACACGCATGGGGTATTTCCTCCGTCCCTGTTTCTGCTTACCTGCTTACAAAGAAGGTCCAAAAAAAAAAAGGTCCATCCAATGAGAGAAAGAGAGAGAGAATGACTGATGTCAAAAAGTTGCACTGTGACATCAGGTACATGCTTCTAAGTGAACTTGTGACAGGTGACAGAGCAGGGCTGCCTGGTTGAAAAGGTGATGGGAGCAGAGTTCCAGGCTCTCCTCTCCTGTCCCCTGGACAGGTCTCCAATGCCAAGCTTCTGTTAGCTGCCAGATGCTCAGCTGATGTGTCACCAGGGGTCCTTAGAGAGCCCAAGGAAGGTTATGTAGCAATCTTTCACTTTAATTTTATTTCATTTATTCTTTTTGATCGATCTTTCATCAAGCCTTCTGATTCCCTCCACGGAGGGTCAAAGGTGTCATAATCGAGGAGCCGTATCTGATGACCCTGGGGAGGGGGGAGGAGGCAATGTGAGGTCAGGCAGCCTGCTTCCACCTTCTCAAAGGACGTATCGCTGAAATTCTGCTGGTGATTTGTAACTAGGAATAGAGTTTAAAACACATTGAGCCCAGTATTCACTGCTAGTGGAAATACTAAACCAAATACGATTTATTTGTAACAACACCGAGAGACCAACCAAAGTCTTCGGATTAAAGGAAGGTAAGTGTGTTCTTGCATGGGACTTAGGAATGTTTGGTGCATTTATAAGAAGTCTGCGTAACCATTCAATAAAACTGCAACCACAACCGAGGGGTCCACTAGTAACAAGGTAACCCCCAGATCTGTCTTAGGTGGAGCACCAGAAAGGAACAAAGACTCTCCTGAGCCTTACCAACCTGGGGAAGGGCTGGGTTGCATGCCCATTTTTATAGAAGAAGACACTGGAGCCAAGAAAGCTAACGGCCTAGGCCAGATGCCACACACTGGGAACTGGGGGAGCCCCGGTCACTCTAAACCCAAAGCCTGAGGCCTGCCTGCTTCAACTCTCAGTCCAGAAGCCACCAAGAGGAGTCTTCGCCGAAGGCAAACACACATCACAGCTAGGCTCAGAAGGCAGAAGCCCCGCGAGGAAGACACAAACAAACGTGGAGGGGGGTCATGAGAGGGCAAAAGCTCAGGGACTAGCGGGTCGGTGAGTTCCCAGAGGACGGGACATTTGAGGAGTGAGTCCTTAGAAGATGTTCAAACAGGCAGAGCAAAGGGAGGCGGGAGCAAGAACCAAAGACCTAAAACCTGGCGAGAAGAGGACAAGAAGGCAAGCTACAGGCATGTGTCTGCTACCATTCATGCCACATCCTCGAACACAGGACGGTATGTGGTTTGCGCATGATGCAAACAGCCACATTGTGCATACGCAACCCGGCCCTGCTTTTACTTAAACTTTTCTTGAAGCAAAAATGCTTTGGGCCTGAGCGGTGGTAGTGAACTTGCTAGAGGGCTTCAGTTGGGGCTTGGGTCCCCCTCCAACTCAATAGCCATCTCTTCGTATTTGATAGAAGTAGGTCCTTCTAGCAAGTCTGTTAGGCTTGAAGGCTTTGAGTGGAGCTGAGCCTTTAGGAGCTTGGAGACTAATTTCTGGTTTTGAGAACTGCCAAATGTAACAAGCTTAAATCGCAAGCAATAGCATTCTGATTGCCCACCTCCACGCGGCTGAATAACCTTTTGTTTCCCTTCCAGATAGAGACTTCTCCGAGGCAGCTGCTTTACCTGGCTTACAACTGGTTTTGCTGCATTTGGGGGTCCTGATGCACTTCATGGTTTTTTGAGGGGTTTTTTTTGAAGGAAAAAAAAAAAAGAGAGCAATTAAGTTATACCAACCAAGAGATGCACAATGCAGGAAACTGTAATCTGCCGCCTACAAGTCATATTATAGTTATATGTATGAGAAATGATTATAGTTATATGATAGAAAGTATAGAACATACACGAGCCAGTAGCAGGTATTTATGACTATCAAGATGTACGTATGATAGCTTCTATGTGTACTGTACGTACATCTGGCAACACATTCACTTGGTATATCAGAAACATGAAATACACATGTTGCATGCAGGAAGCTGTTTCGTTCCCTACATCCTGTTCTCCAATGGGATTTCTGAACTCTTATTACAACCTTATGGCACCGTGGATCTCTATGCAGACTTTATGCAAACAAACATTATGTAGTATATGGTTTTATTTGGGTTTGACGTTCACAGAGCAAAGCCTGAAATTAGCCTGTCACTCACATGAACGCATGTGCTAAAGAGTAGAACGGGGCTCTGCAAGGGTTTTGACTTTGCCCAGGGCTTTCTGCCCTGGTGCTGCCAGGCAGGTCGAAACCACCGACCTGAAGGTTCGAGCCATCGAGCGGTCACGATGAATCTTGCCCACCCCTGTAAGGCAGGGCAGGATTCTTTACATGAAGTCGGACCACCTCGTGTCTGCAAGAAAGAGCAGCCCGCTGCCGACCCGGGACACACGCATCCAGTGGGAAAGCTGGAAATGCGTCCCGAATATGTGGGGTGGAGGCAGCATGGTTCGGGGGACTCTGAGACACCGGACACTCACACTTTCTCATTCACACTCTGGCTGGCAGCAACCCACTGCACTGTTCGTTTCTCATGGGTTCCGAAAGGAGGGACTTCGTTTCCTGTTCACCGAGTTCCATGCAGAGCCAGGCAGGACTTCCAGGTCCAGGCTTGAGAGAATCCTTGTAGGGAACGTTGAAAGGGGAGACGAGAGGTCTGATTCACCTCGGTTCCGCGTTTGCCCTGCCCCAGGGGAGCGGAAAAGCTGGGTCCTCCTTCAACAGCTGTGGGCGATCTCTGTCAGCTCGTGGAGGTGAAGGATACTGCTGTCACCAGCCGGCTGCTCCGGGCAGGCCCCTCCCCTGCGGCTCTGCAGGGCGAAGTGCTTGTTCGTTCCCCAGCACATTTGGTTTGATTTGACCCGTGGCACCCTCTAAAGAACAGGGAAAATTCACAAGTGAGGCTCGGAGAGCAAAGACACTTGTCCTACTAAAGTGGGACCGCTGGGACTTTCATTCACTGGAGTGTGTGTGTGTGTGTGTGTGTGTGTGTCCCACAAGCTGGGACAGGTCCCCACGCTTGCTCGGGGAGACCAGGGTGGGACCCTGAAAGCCAAGGCAGAAAAGGCAAAAGTCTCCCCTTGAGACAGCGCCGGAGAACTACAGAGCGTTTTGCCCTTCCCGGGACAGGCAAACGCCGACACGTCTGTGTCTTCCACCAACAAGTGCCTTCAAGCCCGGCGGGGGCAGACACCTCCGCGCCCGCCGGCCGCCGGCGAGGTCTCCGCTGTCTGCGGGGGCAATGGCCGCGCATCAGCTGCACTGATTTAATGCTCATTGGGCCGCCAGGCCAGGAGGCGTCTTCCCCGGGCGGCGCAGCAGCGCCCGGTGCCTCGGGCGACCCGGCCGCCCAGGAGGGGGAGGGGGAGGGGGAGGGGCGGGGGAGGGGAAGGGGAGGAGGGGGCGTCCTCCCCCCCGGGGCGCAGGGGGCGGGCGTGCGGGCACACGCGGTGCGCGGCGAGCGGGGGCGGCCACCGCGCGGCGCGGCCCGGACGCCCGGGGAGCCGCCCACTTCGCCGCGTCGGGCCCCGACGGCGTGAGCTTGGATGCGGCGGCCGCGGCGGGGCGGACGCGGGGCGGCCCGGGCCGGGGGAACGCGCCGGTAGCCCCGGCAGGGCAGCGGCCGCAGGATGGCGGAGGTAAGCGCGACCTCCTCGGCGCGGCGCGCGGGGGGGGGGGGGGTGCCCTCTCGACAGCGCGGGGCGCCGCTCGGCCGGGCCGCCGCCGGGGGCTGCGGGGGCCACCTGCGGGAGGGAGCGCCGCGGCCGGCCGCCCGACGGCCGAGGTCCCACGTAAACGCCGTCAAGCGGCGCCCCGGGCGGGACGCGGGGCCGGGAGCGCGGGCGGTTCGCGCGTCCGAAGTGCCGCCCGCGTCGGGGCGGGAACCGTCGCCGCGATCTCCGCAGAGCCCGGGGCGGCGGGCGCGCGTGCGTCTCCGCGACCCTCCCGGAGCCCCGCTCACCTGGGAGCCCGAGGACGCGGGCACTCGCTGTCGCGCACACCCGCCGCCGACGGCCCCGGGGCCCCTCGGCCCCCTTCGGTCGTTCGTTGTTAAATGAACGATTCGGCTCGTCCGGGGAACGGGGCGCGGCCGCCTGGGCGAAGCGCGGGGCACCGGGGCTGGCCGAGCCTTGGGTCTCCCGGCGCCCCGCGCAGTCGCCACGCGTCCGATCCGACAGCGCGGGGGGAGCGCGCGGCGGCGGCCCCCGCGGACGGCCGCGGGGTCGGGGTGCGCCCGCCGCCCGCGGGGAGGAACGCGGGACAGTGCTGGACGGGGGGTTCATTGGGGCGGCGGAAGCGGGGGGGGGGTGTCCCGGGGAGAGCAAGCGACCCCGAAGCCCGGCGCGATGAGGCGTGGGTGGCCTTGCGAAGGCTCGCGCCACCCCGGGCAGGAAGTGAGCCGGAGACTCGGCGGAGCCCGTGGCCCGAGGAGCGCCCCCAGCCCGAGTTTGAAACGCCCGCCCGCGGCGGCCCGGGTCGCCAGCGCCGAGCCAGAGCACCCCCCCCACCCCCACCCCGCAACCCTCCCTCCCACGCCCCAGCCAGCGGGCGCCTCGGCGGCTCCCAGGGGCGACGCGACCCCCGGGCTGCGGCTGGAAGCGGGGGTCCGCTTCGATCCCCCGCCTCGGGCGCTGCCGGCCAGACCCCCGGCGGCCCGGGCTGCGGGCTTTGCCTAAGCTCCTAAGGATTTGTCAGCCAGATGTGACGCGAGTGTCGAGAGGTGAGGGAAGGAGATCTGATATTAATCAGCGCATAGCTCCGAGCCAAACTTTCTCAAATGCGGTGTAGGAACATGTTCTTCTCATTTAAGGCATCTCTTTGTGGCTGTGGGGCTGCCACCGGTTGAAGTTTGACAGTTAAATGGAATGCCAACTAGCAGCCTTAATTGTGTGAGTAAAATTGTCTGCGTAGCAGACACTGGGGGTTCCCGAGTGTCCCCTGGCTTTATGGCTGTGCTCACCGCAGCCCTCCGCAGACAGGGCATTTACACGGGGCCAGACGCCTGCTCGGAGCCAGGCCTCTGCTGTTAACACTTAAGGGCCTGAAGGAAGCCTCGCTGGTGTCCTAGGAATCCCCTTCAGAGGTGGGCGAGCCTTTGCCTACATGCGTGTGTGCTTTAAAGGGGAACTATATGCTGTGATGGCCGCATTAGGACCTTAGATCTAGCAGCAGAAAAAATACATTCCCATCAGAGAGACAAGGTTTTGGTGAAACAATACATTTAAAAAAAAACTTAGCAGATTGTCCTCTCCTTTTCTGTGACCTTTCTCGGGCATTTGAACTTGCTTTTAGATGTCACTAGAGATTGCATAAGATGCCTTATAGACGCTTCGTTTGCAAGGCCAAGCTCTGTGTTACAAGTTTTGTTCAGTCATAGACTGGCTTCTCCAAGGCCTCTTCTCAAGTTTATTGATAGGCAGTATTAAAACCTCATTAAAATTATATATGTCAAAATAAAAATTTTATATCGTATAAAAGATTATTACTGCAAATGCTACAAATTGCCCTGGATTTGATTTTTTGCATTAACTTGTTTGACAAGATGACCATGACTTTTGCTCTGAGGGAATGTTGATGAATATCCTTTCGGGAGTACTTTCAGATAGTTAAAGATTATGGGTCACCATTCAAAATTATGCCTCTAATAAACTTGCTAACTTCATTTTCACCAGAAAAGTAAGTACTAAACCACCTCAACTTTGTGTTGGCTGAAGATGTTCCTGTTAAAGGCTGAGAAGTGGTGAAATGATCATTTACACCCGCGCTGCTTATACGTGGCAATCTCATAACTGTGTTCCCATGTTTACGTTATTCAGTGTATCATCTGTACCCAGGGCAGCCCCTAAATCTACTAAAATTTAATAACAGAGACTCCTCCCATCAGAAAATGGTGGATTTAGCCATTGATGAATCCACTTGGCTGCAAAAGAACTGTTTGTGTGCTCTGGTTATAATTCACATTAGAAGTATTAACCAACATGAAGTAATGCCATGGAAGCATATGGTTTACAGAGCAAGTGTTTGTTTTGCTTTATTTTTTACATTTCCCCCCAGTACATTTCTTGCTGCAATGAGAGCTGCATCCCAGGCTTATGCCCACATTCTGTGGCTCCAAACCAGTATTACCCATTTGTCAAGAATCAAACGTGGTGGATGAGGGAAAGCCATGCAGACTTCCCAGTGGAGCCAATAACAGCTGTCCCTTCATCACACGCTTGTCATTTATGAATGCCTTGGAATAAATATAAGCAAAGTATTTTTTAAGAGCTCAGTTCGTTCGTAAAGTTACACCACAGTGTGTGGAGCAGCCTGTCTTTTCGCTTTTATATATGACTTTAGAAGTTGTTTTGTCAGTGGCCATTAAAAGAGTTGCCCTGAAGGTTCCCCAAGGTAAATTACTTGCAGGAGGAGCTGAGCTTCACCCTGGAGTGAATTTCCTTCTTTACAGATGTCATTGAGAGGGAGTTACTTTTGCCAGAAACAGCCCTTTTAAAAAAGGAGAAATAGCCGTACCTAAGGTGAAATCTCATTACTGACTCACCTTTTTTTTTTTTTTTTGATAAGGGGATTTAGGGTGTTGGCCATTTGTTATTCTTCAGGTTTCCTCATTGTGAGTGTATTAACACAGGTCTTTTATCCTTGTATATTATTTGGTTCTTGTCTCTTTATGACTTATGGGGAGATCGTAAGCAAAGATAATGGCTTTTTTTTTTTTTAAGCATCTGGAAGAAAAATTTTAATCTCTTTACACCTGAAACCCTTTCCTCTTATCTTATCATCCTTTGAAGCTCTTTTTCCTAATTTTGGAAATTCCAAGATTTGGGTGTGGCCCATTTCTCTGAACAAACACATGTTGATTTTTAGCTCAAGAGGGTTCCAAACAGAAAGAAGACCTGCTTTGCTAGGGACCAATGTGGGACGTCTTCAGGCTTTCAATAGTAAGAAACAAATGGGCTGTCACTGTTTTGCACACATGGACTTGTTGCTATAAATCAGCCTAGCACCGCACAAGGTCTGTATGTGTGCATGCGCGCACGTGTGTGTGTGTGTGTGTGTGTGTGTGTGTGTGTGTGTGTTTCCCCTACTTGATATGAGGCAAAAGAGAAATGAAGAAATAAAACAAAAAGAGCAGGTCCAAATTGCCGTGTGGTGGGAAATGGTTATCTTAGACAAATGCCAATTCAGTCTGTCTAACTTCGTTTTCCTTTATATCGCTGTATTATTTTGATCAGCCTTCTCTTGAAAATGATTTTCCATATAGTCAAACAGACATCAAAGTTATTTTCCAGCTTTATGTCTGTAGCCCTCTGATTGCTTGTGTTATTCATTATGAAGGTAAAATTTTTATTTCATCAATTCTTAACATTTTATGTTTATACTAATCAGAGTTTTTAGACCATGATCAGAATGACATCGTAATTAAGCCTCATCGTTTTTTAAAAAAACAGTTCTTGAAAATCTACTCAGGAAATCACTAAAAGAAATATATAGAAACCTTTACCTAGAAATGTAAACGGTTTTAACATCATTATTTTGCATGGGTAACACTAGCAAAGTTGCTTTGCATGTGTAACTGACCCCTTTGCTTAAATCATCTTAAAGTTTTCCTACCCTGTTTGTTTTTTCCTGTTTTTTCCTCAATACTGATTCAACCATACTAGTCAGAAGTTCCTTATAGGTGTAATGAACAATTGGCATCTTTCTATCTTCAAACGTTTCTGAGAATTACCTCTGAGATTTACTAAACTTATCACTAAAGGGAAAAGAATTATGTTTATGTGTTATTTTTTTTAAGTAGATGATTGGTTTGGTTTCTAAGGTAATAGTTGCATGCTTTTTATTTTCCATTTTCAGAAATGATGCCTTTAAGGGGGGAAAAAGGCACAGATGTTAAATTATTTTGGCACAGAGTTTGTACTTTGATTTATAGAGATCAAAAGGATGACTATCCCCACCCCCCGCCCTCTTTGAAGCTAATAGCACGAGAACACTGCGTGCATGTCAGGCACAACAGGTAGCCTCGGCCCAACATCTGCCACCTGTAGGGCGTCCCACCTGGTCTTTCCGTGCCAGGGCCTTTCTTGACATGCTCGGTCCTCCCTGACCTTTCCATTCAAGCCTATGTAACATCGAGGAACCAGATTCTGCCCATTCTCCTTGAGTGGCCTTTATAAAGGTGAGTCAAAAAATATTGCTACTGGGGTTCCAGTTCATAGGTGCGGTTTATTCCAAATAAAATATATTAAGCAGGCCTGTGGGATCAGTGGATGGCTTCAACCAAGCAAGTTCTCTAAGGAATATGAGGAGCTTTTCAAAAATCTGTAAAAAAAAAAAAAAAAAAAAAAATTCCATTTTTCTGTGAACTTGTCTTAGTCTTTTTAGAGTGCTCAGGGAAAAAGAAATCCAATCAACATCTGAGAGACCCCACTGTCGTCAGGTCCCACGGGGTTGGTCCGGTCTCCTGATGTCCCTACGTGGAAGAAGGTGAAGCACCTTTCTCGGTCCATGCCATCCTGAATTATTCCCCTGTGTGAGCCCATTGTTGCAGCCCCTGGGTCAGTCCCTCTTGTTGGGCCCCTCCAGGGAGCACAGCATGTAGTCCTTCTCCAGGGACTGGCCACTCCTGACAACAGGTCCAAAGCACGTAAGACAAAGGAGCATGCTGGTTGTACATCTTCCCAGACAGGTCTGTTGGCAGTCTGTGATACTTAAAGTATTCTTCGCCAACACCGTAGTTCAAATGCATATGTTGTCCTTCACGCGTCCTTATTCGGTATTCTACTGTCATCTGCATCCGAGCCCACTGGAAATGCCGTGGCTCGGTTTAGACCCACCTTAGCCCTCGGAGTAGCGTCCCAGCTTTCAACACTCTGAAGAGGTCTTCTGCAGCAGATTCACCCTCTGCGATGAGCGGGCCCGTGGGGCCTGTTCATTTAAAACAGGTCAGCTCAGAAGACGGTGGCAAGTGTATCTTAGGCTTTTCAAAGGGGCAATTGGGTAGCTTTTCATGAAAAACACAGAACCATCACTGAGTCTGTATTGGGAAGGTGTTTTTAGAAATTGGCAGCAGGGTTTTTCCCGATCAGGACAACAGACATACCACATTGTGAAGGTTAGCAGAGGCGGATCCATGAGCCTTTCACTGGAAAGCCCTGCAGGTTTCATTTAGTTGCCCAAATGTGAACATTTTAAGGGAAGATGAGTTGAGTCCCTGGGGGTTGCTGAAACTGTCCTTTTGATCCCGTGTGACTTGAACGACAACAGAAGGGCTAACGAGGTGGGAGCTTTTAAGGGTGCGTTGACCAGGGTGTTCGGAGAAACACCAGCTTCACATTTTGATGCATTGATCTCAGTAAAGGCTGCTACGATTTTTGTAACTTTTCTTTACTTACCCTCAAATAGGTTACTAACACTTAGTCAGTGGTTTCTGAGGCTCCCTAAGGCAGCAGTTCTCAACCTCCCTAAGGCCACAACCCTTTAATACAGTTCCTCGTGTTGTGGTGATCCCCAACCCTAAAAACATTTATGTTGCTACTTCACATCTGTCATTTTGCTACTGTTATGAATCGGCGACCCCTGTGAAACGGTTCTTTGACCCCCAAAGGGGTCTCAACCTACAGGTCAAACTGCTTCGCTACGCCCTCTCTTTCAGCTCTGTTTGTGGCAAACAACGTCACCCTCTGATCAGAACCCCAGTAGATTCATAGCTATGTACCCACTCCCTTCTCTGCAACTCGCCTTTCAAGGTCGGCACTCCCAGGGCCAGAAACGTCTGCTTTGGTGACCAGCCCCCTGTGCTGACACCCCTTCTGTACCCCGGAGAGTCTCTGTGCCGCGGAGTAGCGGCGTGTCCTGCACATACTTAGAATGACTGACTGCTTCATCCTGAGGGAAGCCTCCCTCCTCAGGTGTTTCTAAATGCTCTCTCCCTCATTTAGACATCTCATGCAAACTGAAAAGTCTGGGAGGTGGGCATTTTTGATTTTTTTTCTGACTATTTTGTAGAAAACATCAAGCCATCAAGATCAAAGTAAAGCCAGTGACATGTGATCTTCAGGCTCAACAAGGGCCAACCTTCACACTGCCCCGTTTCATCTGTAATCCTTAGCCCTGTTCGCACCACGGTTGCCAATACCGAATGACTTTAGCTCAAACTCTCAGCAAAATTTTACTAATAAGTCCTGAAATAGGTACCTCTGAAAGCTAAAAGATTTACTTTACAACAGAAGCACCTCAATACCACCTAGCATATACCATGTAGTACCTAAAATTGTTTGCCACCGCTCTTTCACATCATTAAGTGTCCAGCATGTGATCCAATTGCCTTGGCTCATAAACGTTGCTTGGTACAAATCAGGACCCACGAAAGACTTACATGGTGTTTTATTGCTCTCCCTTTTTTCTTGCAATTTGTTGGAAAAGCTGAGTCATTCGTTCTGTAGAGTGCCCCACGGTCTGGAGTTGGATGATTACATCTCTGTGGTGTCATGTAAATTGATTTGTCCCAGTCGTGTCTGTAAATGAGTTGATCAAGATCCCGGTTTGAACGTTGTGATGGGGGCGTGGGGGAAGGCTACTACATGTGTTGGTGTGTGTATCCTATCCAGGGGCAATAGGTCTCATTCTTGTCTCTATTAGCAACTACAGAATGATAGTATTCTAATTCCTCTTTTAGTCAGGAATACAGTTTGTATAAAAAGGGATGCTTTTTTCCTCCGTTGTCGGGTTTCAGAATAACTGATTGGGCTGTAACCATCTTCTGCAAGTAACTGATGCGTTCTGAATTTGTTTCAAGTATGTTTTGGGTTTCTAAATTTTAGTATTGTAATTGACTCGTGCTAATTTTCGATTAATTATTTTGTCAGTTTGGTTGTTCTTAAACTCTCAGGTTGTATGCCTTTTCTTCTCTAGTAAAGCCAGGTGCTTCCCTAGGGCAGATACTAAAGTTATTCATATTTGCATCCCCATGAGGCTTCCCATAGTGGCAAACAAAGGAACTAAACAAGTTGTCTTACAGCTGATTCCAACTCCCATCCGCCCCACTGTGTCAGAGGACAGTTGTGCCCCACAGAGTTTTCTGTGGTGGTGATAATCTTTCAGAAGGAGCTCGTCAGGCCTTCCTGCCAGGGCCGTGCTGCTTAGACTCCAGCAGGCAGCCTTTCCAAGGTTAGCAGCCAAGTACTTACCCAGGGACTTCTTTTAAAAACAGACAAACAAAATGCATAAAAAGAAAACGTATGCCATATACAACTATCCTTTATGGAGCTGTTTGCGGGAGTAGGAGATCGGGTGCTGAAGGCCTGGTCCACATGTCCGTTTCCCTAGGTGGGCTTTTGTCCAGGGCCGCCAGCCCCTCAGTCTTTTCTGCCTCTCGTCTTTCTTGGCCGTATTGCTGCTCCTCTATCAAATTCTCACTTGTACCTCGGTGTGTTCGTGTCCATGAGAAATGCAGTGGAAAACGTAAGAAAGTGAAAAAGGAGTGGGAATTGAGAGGCGAGAAGACAAATGGGGAAAGACCAAAAATGCCATTCAACTAAGAAAAATAGTATGAGGGTCAAGTATATTAAGAGGAAGAACAACCTCTGATGTACAGAGGAGCCTGCCCCTGGCATAATGGGGTTCCCTGCAGCAGGAAGATAAGCTCCATAGCCTGAAGCTGGGAATGGCAACTTCCCCCCACAGGGGTGGGGAAGCCAGCCTTCTCTCCTCAGGCTGCTTTGAAAGACGTTCTGCATCACACTGGGAGGCGTCACGGTGCAGTGGTTTAGCACTGGCTGGGAATGGAAAGGTCAGTATGTGAATCCACCAGCTCACTCAGGGAGAACAGAGGAGTCAGGAGTCGTCTGCTTCTGTTGAGGTTCACAGCCTTGGAAAGCGGTTGCTGAGGGACCTTTCTAGCCTGCTTTACAAGTTGCAATCGACTGCACAGCAACAAGGTTTCATGGCTGTTGTTTGGTTTTGCCTTACACATCCTAATTGACATCCTTTTGCAAGGACCGCAGACTGACTTTGGCATCCGGGATCTTGAAGTCATTTGCTATCTGGTTTTCATGCTGCCTGTGCTGTGATCACTAGCAAGATCTGTGCGGAAACTATAAACTCCATTTGGCTACTAGGAAAAACCACCTCACCAAAAACCCTGTCATAAAGTCAATTCTAACTCATAGTGACACTCTGTAAGACAGAGCAGAACTGCTAGTAGGGTTTCAGAGACCGTCCATCTTTATCTCCTGTTGGAGCGCTGGTGGGTTTGAACTGGCAACCTTGAGATTAACCACTCATCCCAAAGCCCACCTTCTTCTCTGCTCATCCATCCTGAGGACATGATCTCCAACTCCAGGTCACCAGGCGGTCACACAACGGCTTCTGAATACCACTCTGCTGCTGCTTTTGAGGAAAGACCATCCTCTCTACGCGGAGGAAGCTCCCACTTAGAAAGAACTTTTCCCACAACTTCTGCCTACCTCCCACCGGCCAGTTCTCAATCAACCAGCTACTGCGAGAAGTCTGGAAATTAAACTGTCTCACGGAGGCAGATCTGGGAGAAGAATCCTGGCAGCGCAGCTGGTATTAGGAAGTAAGCATGGTACAACGCTCTCGTTAATTCAGCCATTCGTTTATTCTTGAAACAAACAACAACAGAAGGCTTACCAGGTAGCAGGCACAGCAGAGGCCGCTAGGTGCCCATTTGGAATGTCAGTTGTTAGCCTCGCCTCCTTCAGAAATGACTCACTGTGTGGCAACTTGAATGGAGTAGTTTACCCTCAATCTTCTCCATAGCTTTACAAAATCAGCCCGCCAGAGTCCAAAGGACCTGAAAGTGTTAGGTTCCTGATAGCAATTAAACAGCCTCATTATGCTAATTGGTCTCTCCAGATACGTGTTTTCTCATTAATGTAGCTCTGAGGTGGCAGGAGCAGGGATACAACCCATTTTATGGTAAAGGCACGAAGGGCTGGAGCTGAAGACATGACTTAACAGGAAATAAGGCAGGTTGCCTGAAGCAACTCCTGAGTTTTATTACCTCTCCCTGGAGGGTGAAGAGAGTCCTGATGACAATGAGTTACAAGTTAAGGGGAGGGGGGAGTCCCCGCTGCTAACCCAAAGCCAGAGGTTCAAACCCACTAGCCACGTAGAGGAAGAGGGAACAGTCTTTCCATAAAGATTTACAGCATGGAAACCCTATGGAACTGCTGGCTTTACCTTCATCAGCATCGACTAGGGTTGGCTTGGGTTCTTGAAGGGTGTCCAGCCTAGTGCGAGGGAAGGATCACGGGCTCCCCCGGGTCCACCCCCAAAGGAATCTTTTTTTAAACCAACAAATCAGACTACTTTTTTTTATTCATACTACTTTCACACCTTATTCTGCTCATCCTCAGGCAGCATAAAACCCTACCCCGTGTCCTGCCTCTCGAAGTCCTAGAGAACATAGCCCTAACCTCACCCACGCTCCTCCAGCTACACGGGCCTCTCCCGTTTCCCGTCTACCCTAACCCCTTCTTGCCTCACAGCCTTGGCACGTGGCTGTGCTCTCCACAGCAATCACCTTCTTCCCCAGGTCTTCCCATGACGGACTCCCCGCCATTCCCTTTACCCTGCCGCGAGCTGGTCATTATTCCGATTTATGAAAGGCTTGTAAAGCTACCTCCTCAAAAGTCTTCCATGGTGACCGTAGATACGATGTATTTATCCCTATCTCTCCGCCATGCTACCCAGTGGCATGATTTGGGGTTTAGTTCTTTCATAGCATGTCCCTTACTCCGAAATGATCCTATTTGTTTCCTTGTTTATTTCCTATCTTTCCTCTTGGTTATAATCTCCTTGAGGACAGGGTCTCCTCTGTGTGGTTACCAGACTAACTCCTGGAGTGTAGAAAAATGCTTGGTTCCAAAATACTCACCAAATACTTATTCAGTGAATGATCACACTGCCCCACGTGGAAGAGTAATTTTCTTGTCTGCAGCAGGTGGATGAAAATGCCTGTCTCTTAGGATTCCTAAAGGGATTAAAGGAAACCTCAAATGTTTTTGCAGTTCACTTCGAATATTGATTTCATCAAATACAATCCACCTCTGATGTTCGGTATCCAGATCGGAGACCACCCCGGTAGCCTGTGAGAAAGAAGAGGCTTTCTGTTCCTATGAAAGACTAACCATCTCACAAATTCTGTTTAAGGTCACTGTAAGTTAGCATCAAGTCAGTGGCAGGGGGTTCCCCTTGGGGTTTTGACAACCTGTAAATTCCTCGGCTGCTTTCTCTCTGAAATGGGGATCATTTACAGAACTCCTGGGATGATTGTAAGAAAGAAAACAGATCAGACAAGAGACTTCAGGCAAAAAAGCGGTGGGAAACTCGAGTGAACACATAATGGAATTTATCCATGAACTTTTTGAAACCCCCTCGTATCGACGCACTGCTTAGCACTGCCCTGCACACACAGTAAATACTCTCTCAAAACCTTACAAATGGTAACCTTGGGCAAGTTACAAACCTCCCATAAATTTTAGGTTTCCTGAGAATAATTACCATCTCCCAGCAGGAATGTGAACTAAATGAGATCACCAGTTGAGCACCAGCACCAGCCCTCCCATGGGAAGGGGGAGGCCTCACACTCCCTGCTGCCCTACAGCACTTTCTGTGACCCAAGAAAGGGTCTCTCTCTGCCCTGGGTGTGGCGAACATATCAAAGTGGCTAATACGCTCTTGTGTTGTGGTCAGTGTGACCCAAGAACTGTTTTTTAATTTGATCTGATTTTAGCCAATGAAGTAGCCACATGTGACTCGTGGCCACCCTATTACAAAGTATACTCTGAGCGCCTTGAGCCTTCCTGGTACCCATTTCACTTTTGTGCCTGAGCCAAATCATAAATGGCTCCCATCAGGCCTGGGTGATGAACCCCAAGGATCTAAACTGTCCCCCTTCTCCTTCAGTCTGTTGTACCACTGCTGCTGAGGGTGCAACTCTGAACCGCCCTATGGAACACAGTGGAACTGCCCCAGGAGGTTGCTAAGGCCGTCCAGAAGTAGAGTGCCAAATCTTCTCTCCCCCAGAGCTGCGAGTAGATTCCAACCACCGACCTTTTGGGTTCGTAGGTGAGCACTTTAACTACTGGGTCACTAGGTCTCCTATCCAGCCCCCTCCAAGAAAATCTCCCAGAATTCACCTCCACTGATAGGAACATATGTGCACGTGCTCGAGATGGAAACATCTTTGTAGTGAATGATTTTTATCATCAAGCTCAATAACTCAAACCCTGCCCATACCCTCCCCCCTTTCTAACAAAGGACGCCTGAGCATCTGCCCCACTGCTAGGAATACAACATGGTATCTCTTGACAAGGTCCCAGGACAACATCTCCCCAAGCTCATGGTAGAGTAGGTCTGCCCTGAGAGTTGAAGAGGGACCAGCAAATTCACCTGAAGACCAGCCCATAACTTTCTAGCCCAGGACTACAAACGAGTGACTCATCCAGAGCATACTAGGTGTGTCAATAAAAACCTTTGGATGAATGAACGGGCAAACGGTTGTTAGCTACGGAAAAGCCAGCCAGGATTTGGATTGTTGATTTGTAGCCTATCAAAGTGGCTCATAACAGTCCTAAAGATAGTCTCATGAAGATGAGGGCATGAAAAGCAATGATCGTGTCTTGATGAGTTTGGATGGTCATAAACATCTGCTTTATGTTTCAGAAGAATGGAACCGGTATTGGGGTACTGAAAGAAAGGATGGAACTTTTTTAAAAGAGTTTTCCGTTTTGATTAGATGAGTACTTTTCATCCTGTAATTAGAATGTCTTGGTTTGAGTTCATCTTAGATGTTTTCTTTTGTCTTCAGATAATGGTGCCATCATTTTACTACCTCATGGAATTCTGAGATAGGTGGAAAAATCAAGACTCCCTCTAGGAAGTTTTCCCTGACACTGCCATTAGTTTCTTAATTCATAAATAATTCCTGTGAGGTTATATCCATAGGTGTTTAATAAGCTTTATTAAGTTTTATTCGTATAGGTTCATGTAGAGTCCCGGGAGTGGGATAACCAATGCAGCATTCATACGTTGGAATTATAAATAACATTTCTTAGAATTCTGCTTCCCAACTAAAAGCTGCCAGAGCTGCGAGTGGTCAGGTTTGCTCAGTAATTCTCAGCTACTGAGTTTTGCTAGTTGACAATATCTGGAGACATTTTTTGGCTTGCCTGGTAGAATCTGATGGCACGAAGATGGGGTTGCTGTTAACCATCTCTAGGACACAGGACAGCCCCCATAAGCGTCTCAGTAGGACTGAGGAAGAGAAACTGGATCCGGCAAAGCAAGCTTTGAATGGTGCCTCCTCTCCTGGGCTGTGCGGGACCTGGGCTCCTGCTCTTTCCTGAGCCGGAGGCTTGCTGACTCGGCGACCCTGTGGGC
>PVJH01020888.1:0-39877 GCA_004026705.1 Nesogale talazaci
AAAAAAAAAAAAGAAATGGAGATAGGAAGACTTTGACTCTTTCAATGTTGATACTTAACTGGGAAAGGCCAATTTCTGGGAAAGTACATGATGGTTGGAAAAGTGTAGGGTCAGCACAAACCAGTAAATACCACAAAAAATGAAGGGACAAAATAGTCACAATAACAGACTCAAACTAATCAATGATCACAAAGCTGTCACAGGATCAAGCAATGTTTTATTTGGTTATAAAATAACAGTGGTTTGGCTCTGATTTTCCAACAAGTAAAAAGCATGTTAGGTTGAGATTCTCATTAAAATAAAGATAAAAATAATAATGTCAGAACATAAAATAACCGGAAATATGTGGCTGAAATATTGATTATTAATCTTCTTGGAAATTCACAATTAGCATTTATAATCTATATTATTGAGAGACCATGCTACAAATATTTACAATTTACTTTAATGCAGCATTTCTCATATTTAAGTTAGAGTGGAAATAAATTGTTTACCCACATGAAGCATTCCAAGATGTACATATGAAACATTACAGGGTATATAGTTAATAGAAAATATGCATTCTATGTTTTTATGTTGAGGAACCCAGGATGGGTGAATCTATAGAGACCGTAACTAGATTAATGGTTTCTTGGGGATATGGCAGAGAGATTGGAGGAAATGAAAGGCTAAAAACAAGGAGCACAAGTGAAAAGAAAATATTCTAAAACTGATTGTCGGAATGATTGCACAACACTCTTTGTTATGACTGAACTACTGAGTTGTGTGGTATTTGCATTATGTCCTGTGGCAGTTGCATAATCTGTTGTCAATCTGAGATTTAGGAATGAATGGGGTGGACTTTAGTCTGTCAATCAGGTCACAGTCTGATGGCCTCATTTGGTGGCACTAAGGAGATAAATAGCTCACTGGAAGCAAGACACAGACTCACTCCCTGCAGGACATATCCATTCACAAGACACATGGAATTATACCAGAGCTCTGGAGACAAAGGAACCACATAGAGACCCCCTTCCAGTGCTGAGATGTCTCTACTGCCACTGGATGCACCAGTCTTTCCACCCACTGGCCTGTGATCTTCCTGTATTCGACGTCATTGCATGTGCTTTGTGAGTTTGAAGAGGAATTTATTGATTGGCAGCAGACATATGGACTTAACAGACTTATGGACTTGTTCTCAACTGGGATGCTTTCTCAATATTCAACTGCTCTTGTATATGCAGTTCTCTCTTATACACATATGAGTTTCCCTGAATTTGTTTCTCTAATCAACCCAGATAACACATGTCACAAAAAAGCGGTTTATTTAAAATGTGCAGCTTGTAAATATACATATTCTACCTTATGATGTCCACTTACTTATACCTCTGGCTTCCACATTCCTATGTATATATTTAGATGGAATCACAGTTCCAAGCGGTCAGCAGTTCCAACCTACTAGCTGCTCCATGAGAGCAAGATAAGACTATCTGTCCTTATAAAAATTAAAGTCTCAGGGACCCTACAGAACAGTTCAGTTCTATGTTCTAGGCTTGCTGTGGGTTGGGATAGACTTAAGGACATATGAGAGCATTTCTTCACTGAATATTTGAGTTTCTTCTTTTGTGTATTAAGATATATCCCAGTAAGGTGTACTAATCCTATCACTGGGTCATTTTAATCATATAGAATAGCCTAGTCAGTTATTATTCAAGTGATAAAATCAACCGTTATAAAGCAACGTAACCTGTGCATGAGACACCATTTAAGAGAAGGAAGTGGTCAAAGGAGCGGTGTGGTGTTGCACTCACTCTGCTGATCAGTCGTTCTTTTCAGTGCACAGACTCTGATGTTCTCAATAAATCTGAGTCCCTCACGATGCACTCCCATAAACAGCAAGTCAAGTTCTGGGAGAATAAATTGAATGAACTGTCACAAACATTTCTCAATAAAAATAAGTTTTTAAAAAAGTCTAACTGTAGCCTGCATAAAAATTACATGTAGATTTACTAAGCTTTGGGGTCCTCTTGGTTGAAAAGTATTTTTGAAGGGGAAAAAATCAATATTAAACTACATTTGATATATTTCTTTGCTAAAAGCCACAACTTCCAGTCTTCTGGAGAGGAATGATTTATAACTATTACATCCAACAAAATGTTCTTTTTGGCCCTGAAATCTGATAATTTGGTTTTACATGGTGACTGTGCTTCCAGAAATAAAACTCCTGTCCATCACCATCGTTACTATCAAGGAGAGCCGAGAAGTGCTGTTGAAAGCACACCGCATTTCCCTTGCTTTCCTCATGGGTGATAATTGCAGGGTTTTTAAAATACATTAGCTAGAGAGAAAGAGGAATGGAGACCTTAGAGCTGTTTTAAGTAGAAATGAGCTAGGAACCTTGGTTTTCTCTCTGGGGAACACTTTTCTTGGGGCACTCTATTTAATATATTTCCTTTGGCCTTGCACATGTATTTTTGATTCTATCAACCTGAAAATATTTTCACTAACTTGCAAATGCTTTAGTGGCCTGCCTCTCCCATCATCCCAGAACTTGATGTTGACTTAGAGTGAAGGATAGAGAATGAGAATACACTGTTCATTGCAATTTTTAATTCCTTTCCTTTCCCCCCCCCCCTTCTTTTAGTCTCTCTGGTTATATCATATTCAGGTGGCTATATAAGTATGTCTCATAAAAAAAAAAAAGCCTAAACAAAACCAAAACAGATATTCCCTTAATTCGATGTCTTTCCTTGGGGAAAAAAAAGAGATAAGGAGGATGGGTCTATCTTTAGGCCCTTATACAAGAATTATCAAGAACTTGAAAGAGACCTAAAATAGGGAAAAAGTGAATAATTCTATGTATTACTATGTAACAGATCTGGTAGCCCAGGTGGTGGTGACATGTAGATGTCAGGAGATACATAATATTACTTTAGATGCATATCCTCCCAAGAAGGAACTCTGTTGTTTTCTGATAATAACGTGGTTAAGAAGTTACACTTCTCTAATAAAGCAGATTAAATTGCTCACATTTTTCCTGCTCAGGCCCAGAATGGCCATACTGTGTTCACACAAAAGCAGAGAATTAACTTAAAGAAGCATAATGGGTTAAGAGACATAAACAACAATAGCACTAGGTAAACACCAGGAGATACTGTTTCCTAAGTAACCTGTGGTGTCTCTGAGTGCTGCTTAAGGTTGACCGACCCGACGTGGCTGCTCTGCAAAGTTGAAGTTTGAGTTTTACCAGAAATGTTTAAAGCGAGAGCCCTGGCAATAATTTTTCCATTCATCTCTGGTAGACACTTTTGAATATTGTTCTCTGTAACATTTTGGACTGTGCCAATGGTGAGCCACTGTTGCTGGCATCTTGTGCGCAGAGGCCTGAGAGTGCTAAACATCCAACAATGCCCAGGATGATCTTCTAAAACAAAGAAAAATGAAACTTGCCACAAATGTCAATAGGACTTAGGTTATAAAACATGACCTAAGAATTGTTTTCCAGAAAAGCACAACTTCACCATTATTCTGCAGCGACTGAATTTCAGTGGAAACTTTTGCTTTTCCAAGAGTAAAATGTAAAATGTTAGGAAGTGCTACTGTAAACCATTGTTTTAAGTCCAAGCTCTTCTTACTTTAGCCAAACTCTCAAACTTTGCCACGGAGGCTATGCCAACTTATAGTTATCATACTGGATACAATTGGACCTATGAGATTCAGGGTGTAACCTTTTACAGGAGTAGTAAACCCCATATTTCTCCAAAGGAGAGCCTGGCACCGAGCTGCTGATTTAGGGCATCACAATCCTGCAATGAATGCCCCAGGGCTGCCTGCTTTACTTAAGGGTGACATTAACTAGATATTGAAAGGATGATATTGAAATGGATGGATGGTTTAGGTTCTCTTGAGAGTGTGTGCTGTTATAAATTGACCATTAGTTTTGCCTCCTTTACTTGTTCATAAGGGAATCACACTAGTGTGGTGGTTAGGCATTAGGCGGGGATCCACAAGGTTGGCAGTTCAAATCCAGCAGCGCCTCTATGAGAGAAAGCCAGTCTCCTACACTCACAGGCAGTCACCCTGAATCAGCACTGACTCGGTGTCAGTGACTACTGCTTGTCCCTTGTTTTTGTAGGAATGAGGAAGTCAGACTAAACAGTAGCTTGCATTATTTTTCACAAAGAGTATAACCTAAAATCTTAATCCACAGGAAGAATTTTGATGGGTGCTTGAAGAATTAAATTAAAAAACAAAAACTCATATTTCCTAGTCAGTCATTGTAGGCTTATGGCATTAGGATTGTCCTAAATTGAACCCTCCAAGCTGCTTTAAATCATAGCTTGTATTTTATTAAATGAGGGGCTGGGGATCTCATAGACAAAAGAATTCATAGCATTTTAGAAGATCCCATTATCTGAGTAGTGTACAGGGAGGTTTCCAATCCTTATGCTGAAAGTTTGGGCCCTCTTGTCAGGACAATGATGATGAAATTTACATTTCTAAGACTAGAAAATGCTTGGGAATGAATGAAATGATATTTGACTTCTAAATTTAGTTTGAGCATCTTATGAATTAATAGAAAAATGCTTGAGTTTTAGGAGAATTTTGTTTTAGCCATTAAAAGTCTAAGAATTTATCACAGTTTGGACAACAATAGAAATAAGTACATGCCACATACTTAATAAGAATATTTCAGTGAAATAAGAGAAACTTGTGGACTGTTTCAAAGGAGATTCGTCTTACAATGATGTCTTTTCCCCTATCATAATTGTAAAGGAGGTAGTATATTTATGCATTCTTAACTTCATTATTCTCAAATGCACAGGTTACACAATTAACCCCTTTTAATCCGACAAAAAAATGCAGTCACTTGGTATTTTTTACTCTACTGATTTCTAGTCTTGTATTAGGCAATATCCACTGACTTCTTACAGTGCTTAAATTTCTGTTCTCCATGCTGATCAAAGCAAAAGGAAAGAACAGAAAACCCCATAATAAATGCATGATTTCAAAGAGTTTCATTTCGCTATTTCATTTTTAATTCTATAAATTAGATGATTCCACTTACTATAAATACCTACTGCTACAAAAGAAAATGTTAGCATAATGTTATGTTAAACTAGCAAAGACATTGAAACTTGAGGGATATGCCTGACTGATGTAGACAATCACTTTTTCTGTTTGCATACTTAAAAAGATTCTTTTAAATTCTTCTACTTGTCTCAACAAATCTAGTCAGATTTCTTTCTTTCTTTTTGACAGCAGCTGTTATTTTTATTTATTTTTCGATAAATTATTTTATTGGGGCTCTTATAGCTATTAAAACAATCCATACTATCAGTTGGGTTTGAGAGTCTAAACAACAACCCTCTTCATTGGCATCACTATGATTCCTTGTTTGGGGT
The DNA here is from genome assembly GCA_004026705.1 of Nesogale talazaci. Lineage (NCBI taxonomy): Eukaryota > Metazoa > Chordata > Mammalia > Afrosoricida > Tenrecidae > Nesogale > Nesogale talazaci. Next base: position 5,385 of record PVJH01020888.1, read on the forward strand.
CTTCTGATGCCTGATACCTGATACAGTTGAGACCTTGTGATCACACAAGCTGATATGCTTCCTCAATATGGGCTTTGTAACTTCTCTACTAGATGACTGATTGTTTTAACTTCAAACCTTTAAGACCTCAGATACTACATCTTCTACTAGCCAGGCACTATCAACTTTCTTCACCACATTTGCTTATCTCTATAAGGATGATTCCACAGATAGTTCATATATCTTAAATTTTTTAAAGATGATATTTATCTTGTTTTCTGTGCCCCACTCTACAATCATGGAGCAATTTTTCTCATCCCGTTTCTAGCATACATTTTGACTTACCTGTGAAGGTTTCAACAAACATAAAAATGTGCAATCATGTGAGTCATGTGATACAGCAACCCTTTTCTTTGACAAAGCTCTGATCAGTAACCTTTTGCTTACTCCCACAAGTTTCAAATTACTCAGATTTTTCTGTTGTCTTTCTAGCAGAAGCCTCTTCTTCCCAGTTTTGTGGCAACAAGCCATTTTCTGAAATAGTTTGTTCAAGTTAAATATATTTATGGAAAATGAAACCATGTTTTTTTTTGTTGTTGTTGAATTCATTAATTCACCTTGAATCTGCATCCTCCTCCGTAACTTAACATAGTCATAGTGTGACAGTTAAGTTTATACCAACCTGGCCAATGGAGACATGTGGGATTAATCAGATTGAAATTTTATTGGAGGGCTAAGAGATAATTGATGCTGTAAAGTCCAACCCCCTTTTTCTTGCTCTCTGCTGACCAGAGTGTAATGGAGTGTTCCTGCTGCTGCTGCTGCTGCTGCTGCTCAGCTCTCTGCCTCAATCTCTGAGATACACCACCTGTTGGCCAGGTCAGCCTGTCGATCATGTCACTGGAGTTTGAGAGTCCTTCAGCACCTGCTTCATCACGCTGCTGTGGCAGAAATTGCTTGAGCTTGAGACAGGTGGATTCTGTCACCTTGCCTTGCTTGCATTTGACATCCCATCTTAGCCAGCTTCACTAAGCTCCCAAGTTACTGGCTCTTGGTGACACACCCTGCTGCTTGTTACCTGTGGGCAGACTCTGCTTGCTTTGCCCCAGGTAGGACTCTCCTGTTTGCTTCCTTGACATTGTATCTGACAGCCATTGAGGTGAAAGACTTCCAGTATATTAACTGTTTTAGAGAAGTGAGTTGAGCTGAAACCTCTGCAAGGCTGTGTTGACTAACTCGCGGTTATATTCCTTCTTGCTGCATTCCTTCTATCTATGTCTATCTATCTATCTATCTATCTATCTATCTATCATCATCATCATCTGTCATCTATCTATCATCTATCTATCATCATCATCTGTCATCTATCTATCATCTATCTATCATCATCATCTGTCATCTATCTATCATCTATCATCATAAGAGTCCCAGTCTTGTTTCTCTAGAGAACTCTTTCTAAACCACTTAGGATTATTACTGGATTTATTGAAAGCTACCATACATCTTAGAACCAAGAATGTCAAGACTTCTTTTTATATATTTTGGATGTATTGTCAGGAGAAACCACTTGTATGATTGTTCAAACACACTCTCCTCCCCATTTCCCAACCCCCAAGTTTCTTATTTGTGGAAAGAAATCTGTTTAAGCAAGTTATTTAATTCATATAAAAGTAGGTATACAAGGTCACACCTCCAAAACTGCCATGACTTCAGGAGCCAGGTTCACACAGAAAGAGAATATATTTCCAACCAAGGCCGATATCCACTCTGAGGGCATGCAAGGCCCCAAATTATAAGTAAGCAATGCATGGCAGCATTGTAGGCCTAGCCCTGAAAGCTCCTGAGTATGTGGGAGGGGCAACCTGACACCCATTCCAGGAGCAAGTAAGGGCGTGTGACTCTCTCACTATCCTAGAGCGCGATAGCACATGGCTGCTCCCATAGTTAGTGCTGCCGGCTAGATGGAAAACAGCCAAGTGCTTCTAAGCGCGTGCCTTAAGGTAGCAATATTGCTTTTAAAATCATTTTATTGGGGGCTCATACAGGTCTTATAAGATAAGCTCTTATCTTACACATATAATACATATGTGCATCCATTGTATAAAGTACATTTGGACATTTGTTGCCATCATCATTTTCAAAATATTTTCTTTCTACTTGAGCCCTCGGTATCAACTCCTCCTTTCCCCTCCTCCTTCCCTCACAGACCTTCTCGACCTCAGGAACCCATAATAATTTATAAATCATTATTTTTGTGTCTTCCTTTATCCATTTTTCTGTTGTCCATTCCCCAGGGAGGATTTTATGGAGATCATTATGATCCAGCCCCCTTTCCTGCCCCCTCCTTCCTCTTCCCCTCCTGGTATCACTACTCTCATTATTGTTCTCGATGGGTTTATCTGTCCTAGATTCCCTGTGTTTCCTGCTCTTATCTGTACCCATGTACATGCTCTTCTCTAGTCATATTTTTAAGATAGAATTGGGATCGTGATAGTGGGTGGGAGGAAACATTAAAGAACTAAAGGAGACTTGCGGTATCATAGGTGCTATATTACACATCCTGGCTGTCTCATCTCGTCCTTGTGACCCTTCTATAAGGGGATGCCCAATTGTCCACAGATGGCCTTTGGGTATCCACTCTGCACTTCCCCTTACTCACATTGATATGATTTTTTGTTCTGGGTCTTTGATGACTGATACCTGATCTCATTGACATCTCATGATGTCATAGGCTGGTGTGATACTTACATGTGGACTCTGTAGCTTCTCAGCTAGATACCTGTTTGTTTACCTTTAAGCCTTTAAGATACTATATTTTTTCATAATTGGCCACCATAAGCTTTCTTCACCACTTTTGCTATATACACATTTTTTTCTTCAACAATCTTCTAGGGAAGGTGAGCATCATGGGATGCCAGGTTATTAGAACAAAGTGTTGTTGCATTGAGGGAGTACTTGAGTAGAAGCCCAATGTTCATCTGCTACTTCAATAATTAACATATGAATATATGTGCATAGATTTATTTCCCAATCATTATATGTAAAGATATTTATATATGTTCATGCCTGTGTAAATGCCCTTTGCCTCCTAGTTCTCTCCACTATTTCCTTTTACTTGCCTCTTCTCTATCATGTTCGGTCTTCATTTGGGTTCAGTAATTCCTTTCAGTTACGTCCTTGATCAAGCTTTAACAGGTATCTTATTCCCTCCTCAACATCAATTTTTAGATCACTTGTTGTTCACTTGTCCCTGAGTTTAACACCCACTTCCTTTCCTTTGCCTCCCCCACTCCCATGTTCCTCCTCCCCCTCCCTAGCCATCAGTCCCATTGTTTTGATCCCTGGATTGGTTATGCCTATCTTACCTCGATAGGCATGCAGAGATAATAATAAGTACAAAAATAAGACAGTAAAGCAAAAACAACAAAAGAAAGCAAGCAAAAAATCCCAAAAACAATGCTAAAAAAAGGATGGAAGGAAGAAAAGGAAAGAAAAACCTAATTTAGGAGTGTTTTCTGGACAAGTCTGCTTTGGTGCCATGTCCTGATCCCAAAGTCTATTTTTGCAAATCCTGAGGGCTTCATTGCTTTGTTCTTCTTGCTGCTCTGTTGCATGCCATTAGCTTTTCACCCAAGAAGGTAGCACTATTAGGGGAGGATCTAGTGGGAAATAATAACAATTATGAGAATATGATTGGGACTCACGTCCACCTCACAAGGTGAAGACTTCCCTCCACCCCAGAAACCCAGACTGCCAGCTTCTTAACATAAGAGAATAAAGTAGTTATTCATATACACTCTACACTCAGTCTCGAGTTCCCAAAGTAAAAGCGATAATAGGACAAGGAATGGGAGCTGTGAGATAGAATGTAGGTAGACCAGTCCATGGGCTTCTTGAACACTCTCCACTAGAGCCCCTTCCCCCCATCAAAGTGTAAAAGGGAAAAATGCTACTAGAAGAACCACAGGCTCATTTCACATTGATTTTGAATTAATATTCCATCATTGTGTGTTCAGAAATTGTCCCTGTTGCTATTTTTATGATCCCTGTTAGGTTGCTGGATTTGGAGAGAAGTGGGGTTGCTTCCCCGATGTTTACAAAGACCCACAGAGAGGGAGGGGTTGGTAAGAAATCATATAGTCTTTGGGCACCTATGTGTATCCAGAGAATGGCTAGAACTTGGATACAGATAGAAACTTTAAGGATACACATTCAGGTCAGTGTGGTCTGCACACAGTCGAGATCGACTTTCAAGGAGGTGCAAACAATCCTTGAGTGAACATTTATCCTGGAGTCTGTTTGGTCCCTAGGGGTTCTTTGCTTTATGGATTGAGTTTTTAAAGCACCAGATGAAGTGGTTTTTTAAAATAATGCTGTTTTAAGAAAGCTACTTAGTGTGCTAGTTTGGGTAATCTAGAGAAACAAATTCATAAGCATGCATATGTATATAAGGGGGAGATTTATATACAAGAGAAAAGGAACATTTATAAAGGACCCCAACACAGTCCAGTCCAAGATCATTAGCCCAATATTAACCCATAAGTCCGATAAAAATCCATAAGTCCTCTTTTGACCCACGAAGCACACACAATGAAGCTAAGGCAATCAAAGGCCAGTGGATGCACAATCTTATGTATCCAGTGGTGGTAGAAACATGTCAGCCCTGACAGGGACTTCTCTGTGACTTCTCAAGCATCTCAACACTGGCAGGAATGTTATGTGGCTTTTCTGGCTTCAGAGGTCTGGTTCCATCAGGGTAAGCACATGAGGCTTCTCCTCCAAATGTCTCACAGAGAGTAAACCTAGTGTCTTGTCAGTAGAGCATCTCCAAGTGACAGCCATAAATCTCTGACCTCCAAAGGAGAAATACCAGCAGATTTTCCAGAATTCTCAGGAGAAAGCTATGCTCACATAGAGTTCTCATTGGCTATCTCCAGATTGACAGGCTAGACTTCCCCCTACATACCCATTCCTGAAATTGACACACAATTAAATGACTGCCACACTTATCAAATTTAAAAATATTCTGAGTAAATGCAACCAGTCATGTATTCCCAAATTTGAGCACAAATAAAAAGAGAGGACAGAGCTCAGTCCCTTGCTACATGACAGAGCTCTGCTTTCTTACAGATCCATACATTCATTATGCTCATTTGTCTGCATCTCTTTTCATTTATAGGAAAACCTATGGAAAATACCAAACTGAGTATGCACACACTGGGACCCCATAGAACCAGGTAAAACCAATACCTGGGGCCCACCCGTTTTAGGTACATCACACAGATGGGCCTGAAATCAGTAGAGGGGTTCAGCTAAGACCTCCAACCATTCTTCCTGGGCAGGGGAATTAAATATCCCAGGAAAGAAAAGCCCTGCTCCCTCGTTTACTCATTTGCTCTGACCTTGGGGCCACTCAGAACGCATGCGCCCTTAGGCTCTTGGTTCATGTGTCCTGTACCTTTTGGAGACTGTAGGTCCTACAACTTTCCCATTTCTTCATATAAACCTCACGTGGATTAGAAAACGTGCTCTTCAGCAGGCAAAGAACCAAGGCATAACCTACTACACATACCTCAAGATCCCCACATTCTGTTATCTGACCCCATGACACAAATAAAAACAATCAGAATCACTATCCTGGGTGATAAGGTGAAGTGCTCATTGAAATTAATTTAAAGATATATAATAAATCTGAAGAATTAGTATGATGGCTTCAGCAGATACACTTTAATTTTGATCAAAAGAAGAAAAGGGAAAAACTAGAGCATACATAGAGGTTTCTTATTGAAGAAGGAGAAGGATGTAGTAGAGGAGGAAGAGAATGGAGAGAAAACAAAGTTGAAAAGAAAGTGTTTGTTTATTTTAGCTAATTTTGTTTGTTAACAAACCAAAGAATAAAAGTAAGTGAAAAAACCTTGGGCCTTTGCATAATCTATTAGCAATTTGAGGCTTATGATTGATAGGGTGGAGTTTAGCCTGTCAGTCAGGTGGTAGCTTGATAAACTCATTTGAAGGTCCTAAGGAGATAAATAACCTGCTAGAGGGAGGATGCAGGCTACTCTATGGGATACTTCACAGTTAACAAGACACATGGAACTATGCTAATGCCATGAGCTGAAGGACCCATGTGGAGACACCTGCCCATGCTGGGATGCTTACACTGCCACTGGATCCACAAGATTTCCCACCCAATGACCTGTGATCTTCCTGCATTTGAAGACATTGCATGTGTTTTGTGAGTCTGAAGAGAACTTTATAGATTGGTATCGGACATATCTGCCAATATCAGACTTATGGACTTGATCTGGACTGGTTGGGATGTTTTCTTAATGTACAATTACTTATTATAAAAAGCTTTTTCTTATACACATGAATGTCTATGATTTTTTTCTCTAGTTGACCCAGACTACCACAACCTGCATGGATTTTGCTGTGAGACAAAATATATATCCAAATAACTTATAATAGAAAAGTATTTTTTAATCAGATATGAAGTATGAAACATGGAAAGTACTTCATGCAGTCAGTGCTGGTACATACAATATCTGTTCAAAAGATAATTTTCTATGGATGAAGGGAAGCACAGATTGAGGACCCAAAGACCCAAAAAGGGACGTGTGGAAGAGGAGAGGCAGTTAGAGTACAGTGTAACAATGATGAAATCTGCGACTTTTGTCTTGTTTTTAATTGCTTCCTCCTCTCTCCCCCTACCCCACTATCATGATTCCATTTCTACTTTACAAATCTGGCTAGACAACAGGGTGCACAATGGTACAGATAGAAACTGGAAACACAGGGAATCCAGGACAGATGATACATTCAGGATCAGTAGTGAGGGTGGCAATACTAAGAGGGTGAAGAGAATGTGGAGTATAAAGGGGGAACCAATAATCAGTATCTACATATAACCTCCATCCTGGGGTACAGACAACAGGGAAGTAGATGAAGGGAGACATTGGACAGTGTGCAATGTGACAAAATAATAACATAAATTATCAAGGGTTCGGGAGGGATTGGAGAGGAAGGGGAAAGTGAGGAGCTAATACCTAAGGCTTAAGTAGAAAGAAAATATTTTGAGAATGATGATGGCAACAAATGCACAAATGTGCTTGGTATATAATGCATGTATGTATGGATTGTGATAAGAGTTGTATGAGCCCCCAATAAAATGATTAAATAAATAAATAAATAAATAAATTGAAAAAACAAAAAGTTAAAAAAAACATAGAAAAGACAATTCTCAAATATTTCCATTTCTATTGAAAAATAGATCTCAAATAAAAACAGAAACAAATCGATTATTATATATGAAGGTTATTTTAAAAATAATTAATACAGAATTAATAAGAAAAAATCTGGAAAATATGTTGATGATAGTTATTTGGATATGCATAAAGGTTTAAAAAATAAAAGAGGAGCCATTCCTGTACACATTCACACTCATCACCGTCCAATTCCCAGTTGTTGCTATTTGTTTTAATGCTCTCTGTAAGTTTTCAGTGACTAATTTCTCTGAAGTAGATAGCCTAATTCTTCACTGTAGCTTTTTTCTTAATCTGGACACTGCTGAAACCTGTTCACTTTGGGTGACCCTTCTGGTCTTTGAAAATAGCAGTGACATAACTTCGGGAATCACACAGGCCACCCCAGTACAACGTACTATCAGAACAATGGGAGTCCGTGTTATATTTTCTCACTATATCTATTTAATATCTATGTTGAGCAAGTAATCAGAGAAACCAGATTATAGGAAAAAGAATGCAGCATCAGGAGAGGAGAAGGGTTTATCATCCTGCAATATGCAGATTGCCCAATCTAACTTGCTAAAGTCTTAAAACAGTTTCAGAAAATATTAAAAAATGCTGCCTTTAACATAGATTACAACCATGCTAAAACAAAATGTTAAAAACAAAAACAAACAAAATCTTCATAATTATTGGGATAAACAGACAAAAGATTCATATTGACAAGGAATTCATCATGCTAGAATTCACAATCATTGCTCATGAAGCAGCAGTTAAAGATCAAATTAAACATTGGATTGGTAGGTCCACTCCCCAAGACCTCTTTCAAAGTATTAAAAAGCAAGGATGTTCTTTTGAAGATTAAGGTGTGCCACACACCACCCAAACTATTTTATCTGCCTCATGTGCTTGTGAAAGTTGTACATTGATTAAGGAAGACTGAAGAAGAATTGATGGGTTTGAATTATGGAGCTGGGAAAAATATCCAGAGGCCCATCCACTGCCCAAAGAACAAACAAATTTGTCTTAGAAGTATAATTAGAATGATCCTTAGTGGTGAAGATGATGGATGAGGCTTTGTCTCATGTACTTTGGACATGTTTTCAGGAAAATACCATTCCGTAGACCAGGCCTCCATCCTTGTTGAAGTTGAGCAACAACAAAAAAGAGGAAGAGCCTCAACGCAATGGAAAAGCTGCTGCAACAATGGGTTCAAACATAAGAACAAATATGAAGATGGTACAAAAACGGGTAATGTGTCATTCGTAAAGGTCTTGAAAGAGCTTGGATACATTTTTTTTTGGGGGGGGGGGCGTAGAAATTGGATTACCAGAACACTGATTTCCTCACTTCTTGAACAGGAACATTTTTAATGCCTCTGAAATTTTCCCAGTAGGTTAACATTTCAGCATTTAACCCCAAAGTCAGCAGTTCATATCTATTACCTACGTTTTGCAAGAGAGATGAAGTTTCTTTTTCTGGAAAGATTTATAATCTCAGGTTCTAAAGAATAGTTCTACTCTGGTTTACTTGGATACTATGTGCTGGAATTAATTCAATGTTAGCATGTATTACACTCTACTTATTCACAGAAGTAACAGTTTTGATAAGGTTCCTTTATTGACCTAATTTTCTTCCATGTAATTCTTTACTATTCGCCTATTATTTCCTGTAACTATCGCTCAAAAAAATATTTTCACTGAACTCCTGGCCTAGATTAGTTTCAGAAGCAATTCAAGCCTGAAAAATCACACACAACTTTACAAATTGTCAGACAACAGACTATTAACTAACTATGGCAGAAATGAAATAAAATTATTTATCTCATACACTTATGGTGGTAATATAAATTGATATATAAACTATTTAAAACTAAATTTGGCAATAGTTATCAATAGTCATGTAATTCTCCTACTCTTTGATTCAATTAATACTACTTTGAGAATTCCAGAATAAGAAAAACTATGAAATATAGAGGGAAAAGTTTGACGGCTAACTGAAAAGTTAAACATTCTTCCCAGTCACCCCAAGAGCAACTTGGAAATTCTGATGATTTACTTCTGAAAAGAAATCACTGAAAACCATAGGGAACAGAGATCTATGCTGACATCCATTGGATCATGATAAGTTAATATTAGGTTTGTATCAAGTGCTTTTGCTGGTGCACATAGGAAGATATTTCAAGAAGTTCATGGAAGAATTTGATTATTCTTGATTTTGTTTTTGCACAAACTTTTTGAGCTCCTATCGTATAATATCAGTTCTTCATATTTTGATTCATTTCTATTAAATTAAGACATCATGTATATGGCATGGGTCATTAAATCTATTTGAATTGTGCTGTATGCCCTCTGTCTCCTGAGAAGACAGCTATGGATGGCAGTGGAAGCCTAAAATACATCTGCAGCATCTTCGTAAGGATCAAGTTTCCAGTGATTTTGCTCTAACCATAACTGAGGGATAGGAATAAGCTGATTACCAGAAAGTACTGTAGAGATGATTATACTAGATTAGAATGATAAATTTGACTCGACTGGTTAAAACCTTGTTATCTGATCTCCCCTTTGATATACATTATGCTTGATCTGGTTTATTATCTTCGCTGCATTATTGTTTTTCATATTGAGGCTTATCTCTTTTGTATTTGGTTATTGTTGATAGATTTCTTATGTGTTTTCCCTTCTTTTTTGATATATGAAACTAATAATGGATGAATCTATGGAGAGAATAACTAAAATAATCATTTTGGGGTTGCAAGGCAGGGGAGGTGGTGGTGTTGGTGGTAGTGGTGGTGGTGGGATAATGGGGAACAGATATCAAGGAGTACAAAAAGTGAGAAAAATTTTGAAACTGAATATCATAGCAGTTGTGCAATACTGCTTGATATGCTTCAACTATCGACTAATATTATATCTAGATTGCATCTTAATAAAATAGTTTGGAAATGTATCTAACACAATACAAAGCATTTTGAAGAAAATGTTTCAAGTTAGTTTTACTCAAAAATTCTGTTTATGATTCTGTTGCAATTCCTGAAGCCAAGGGCATCAATGTTCACACCCAGGACTCATCATCTAGGACCACACCAAAATGATATGAGCTGTAGCCTTGCAAGGCCACATAGATTTAGCCTGACAGCAACCCTTAGGGAAACAGTGAGAGGAGAAAACCACTAAACCCCAAACTCACTGAAGTTCTGAGAAGGGACTGCAGAAAGGAGATTCAAGGGCATCTAGGCAGAGAATTTCTCCTTATGATTATTACTAATGTGAAAATGACCTAATACATAAATTAACTCAATCTGTAATAGTCCTAAAATATTTCACTGAAAAAAGTAAATACTATTAATATGTCAAGGGGCCCTTGATGATCTAGTGAACTATGCAATGAGCTGTTAAACTCAAGAAATGAGGGAGAAAGAAGAGGCTATCTGCCCCAGTCAAGATTCAAAGTATCAGCAGTCCAAAGATGGTGGTCCTACTCTGTCCAATAAGGTTTCTCTGAGTCAGAAGTAGGATTAACTGGATGAGTTAATTTTAATTAATTTTAATTTAAATTCTGAATTAAAATTTTAACTAAGGAGTGTGGTTAGCTTGTTTGTTTTGGTCTTATATGTTGGTGATTAGATTACTAAATATTTCACAGTTATATAGATTCTAATTGGAGAATCTACTGAGAGGAAAAGAGTAAACTAAATGATTTATCCTTTATCATAAGGGTAAAGAGCATTTCTTTTTGTGTAGTGAATGATAACCTGAAATTGATAACCTTAAATTTGTATGCTTATCTTACAAGGGCTATCTAGAGCATTGTATTTGAGGGACAATTAGTAAGATAATTGGATATGGGACCCTGTTTATGATAGACTTGCTTTATTTTATGTTCTATATAATTAACTGGGTTACAGAAATTGGTAACAAGGACTCATAGAGTCACTGTTTGGCTTTCAAACGAAATTTTGGAAGTAATGTCCCTTGCTGTGATGCTACAAACTTCAGCTGGTAAACAAGGACTACTGCCAGATATTTCCTAGGAGTTTTTCAGCAATATATTAGCTTAAAATTTAAAAGGAAAACCTCATAAAATTTCTTAATTAATGTAGTGTGAGTTTGATGGAAACATATTGCTAACATTATTAAGTGCCCCCGAGAGTAAGTGAAATATCATAGCACTGGTAGATATACTTCATTTTTGTTACATAAGTTTATAAAACACTTATAAATATATTACTCTATGCAAAACATAATGCTGTTTCTGGAACTCTGGTTTTTATAGACTTTTATGGCAGAACAATTGATATTTACCTATTGAGATTGGCTTAGAAGACCTTAAAGCAGCCCGGCAGAAGACAAATTATGGCTGTTTGCCTGTAATACAAGAACAGCAAAATGGCTAAAGGCCTCTTTAAATATTCCTGGTATTAAACCAGCATGACTGCTTAAAAGTTCAATGTTTTACCCTCAGTCTAAGCGGTCTGGTTTCTTTTTCTAACTTCCGGGTAAAATTGGCTCTGAGTAACCCTGTGTGGGAGCTGTCTCGTGTTTTTACAAAGCACATTGAGCCTCTTCTTTCTGTGGATCTAAAGGAGGGCGGGTTCTTCAGGCGGGCTCTAGAGACATTCGGAAGAGCTAGCCAGTGTTCATAATCTCGCAGAGATGTCACGGTAGGGACTAAGGTTCGCCTGTCCTAAATGGTGGTCTTTTCAATCTCCTTTTGTGCATGTGAGAAATGGAAGATGAATATTAATTGGATAGAATCTGATGCCTCTGAATCATGGTGACAGCAATAACATAAACAAAAACAGATATTGAAATTACAGGCGAAAAAAAATACAGAGGACATAGAGAGGAACCACAAATCTGTCTGTGAAGAACTACAGTCATAATGCTACATAGGAAAGAGCAAAGACAGACTTCATCTCATTACTCTTGAGCATGTGACTTAGGACGAGCAGGGACCAGTTTCTGGCGAAGGACACCGGGATCGGTAAAGAAGTCCATCCATCTAAAAGAGGAAGATTCTTGACAAAAAAGAATGATAGATTGATCACGGCAATAGGCACAAACATAACTGTCGTGAGGATGGCACCAGATCAAAGAGTGTGTCCTTTCATTGTACATCTGATCATGATGAGCCAGAGCCAGCTATGCAGCAGCTAACAGTAATAAGAAGGCCACATAGAATGTCAGAGAACGGCTATAAGACATGTTTTTTTTTTTTTTATAAACATGGAGAGGACTAAAGACAAGTACAAATAAGACTTTCTCATTCATTATAATATGGAAGGATTTTTCCAGAAAGGGTGCAGTTTGATGGCACAAGAATAAGAATCAATCTCTTCAGCTTAGTAGATCAATTAATCTTTCTAGGAGGACTAGGTCATCTGAAATTTTTTGGTTCTCACATAAGTACATTGTGGAATACAATTCTATTCTGACACACATGAGGTCACTGTGAGTGGGAACTGGCTTGATGGTGACTACAATGGTTTTTCTTTGTTTGTTTAATGTTTTATTTCTGAGAATCTTAAAACCCTGGTGGCATATTAGTTTCCAGGTTGGCAATTTGAAAGACCACTGGAAACATAAAGACGCCCAGAGGAAGTTCTATCCTATCCTAAAGGGTCACTATGTGTTGGAATTGAGTAAATGGTAATGAGATTGAGGAAATTTTATTATTTCAAGAATTAGGCAGCTAGAAAAAGACTTATGTTTTTGTTGTACCAACAGAGAAAATAACATGAGCTCAGAAGAGCAAATTTGACAATAGGAAGATATATTTAGCACCAAATCCCTGTTACAAATATAGGAAAGAGACATCAACCAGTTGCAGGTGTTTTGACAGTACAGAGAAGGCAGTATACTGACTGTGCAGAAGGGCTAAAGTCGTTTAGATTGAAGTGGTTATAGGAAGGAATTTCTAAAACAGATGGCTATTAATACAGGGAATGTGATTTAATTTGCGTTGTGAAGACTGAGTACTCAGGCTTAGAGTAAGAGTCTATAGAGGAGCAACAGTGAAAACAAGGCTAGAGGGACAATCAGGGCCATCTCATTGGGGATCTTCAGTTATGTCAAGATTTTATCCTTTAAATAATGGGAATCTGTTATGTGTATCTGAATATAGAAATGACAATTGCAGGGTTTTGCTCCCCTCGATGCCAGAAGAAAGACTATCAATTACCAAAGATTCTATTCTCTCTGCTAGCGGAATGGAGGCTTGATGGGAGAATTCCTATTGTGAACAGAGAGTGGGAGGAGAGAGAAATGGAAGGCTTTCTGACTACTCTGTTCTCCCAAAGGTTGCACAGCTTGTGTTCTTCTGTACAAAAAAGGGGAATAATTAGGGACAGTGGGTGTTACATCATAACATGCACTTTATGACTGGGTCTACACAATGCCAGATGACTGGTGTGCGTTGTTTTATTGTTCGAACTGCTCATTTTAGTTCTGTGCAAGCTCAGCCTAGGACTAACACTTCTACTAATGCAGCTGAGGGCATTTTTTATGGTGGAATTTTCCACATTAACTTTCAAAATCATTGAAAAAGAAATATTTATTTAATGCCTTCACATTCTAAGCACAGGAGCGACAAGTATATTGGCAGTGAAAAGGCAAAAATGAATCGGGTAGTTAATCCCAAGTTTTTAGCCTTGTTCTTAGAATCTAGTATGGCTTGTTCAGGGCTAGCGCCATGTATTTAAATAATTAGAAGTGCCAAGTGAGGAAAGCAGAGCAGTGTTTTGCAGTGCAGGCAGCATGGGCTTTGAAAACAAAAATATCTTGGTCCATTTTTTTTCTTCTTCAACACTTATTAGCATGACTGAATACAAAATTTTAAAGGTTCAATTTGCAGATGTCTTCTTGTAGATGATTGAGTGTTTAGCACTGAAGTTTTACTAAAGAAAACAATGTGGCAATGAAAAATAATTTCACCAAGGGTATTTTCTGGTGTGAAAGTGCATAACATATTGCAGAGCAAATCATGTCCACAATGTCACATACTGTCCAGAGAATGCCACTCATCACAATGAGTCTGTATGCGTTTGATTGTATTTTCTTGGGCTGCTGTAGCAAAATACCATAAAGTGTGCCACTTTAAAGAACTAAAAGATATCTTCTCCCCTACTGGGAATTCAATATCAGAATCCAGGAATTCCTTCCTTATCTTTTCTATTGTCAAGTCATTTCAGGGATTATTATTCCAGGCTTTCCATGGATTTTACATATAGTTTTAAACTGCTAATTAGATAATAATTCAAATGGACCAGCCAGTTATCATGAGAATAAGTTTATGTGTTCCCCTCATAAAGGTTTATAGTCTTGGAAGCCCACTTGGGCAGTTCTATCTATCTTTTCAGGTCAGTATAAATTGGAACGAAGTTGAATGCCATTGGTCTGTCTGCCTTCTTGTTGTTGTATTTCCTCATATCAGACTCAACTCAGAAGTGGTTTTAGCATGACCTTGTTTACTGATAACATCTTTCACAATAGAAACTCTTACAAAATAAAGTCACATTTACTGTCATTGTAATTAGAACTTCAACTTTTTTAGGGAGCTCATTTGATGTATAACACCTGAGAAATACAGGACATTTCAGGGGGATGAAGGAGAAGTTTAAAATGAACATATAGCTAAGTTAAAACAAGTGCCTACAAGTCTTAATATAGCCTTACTGGAGTGCAAGAAAAGTCTCCAAGCTTTCCAAAGATCTAAAGGCTGCACAGAGAGCAAACAAAGGTCATCATCATACAAAACGGAAAAGAAAAGTTGTCAGTAAGGGTTTGTTGAAAGGCTTCAAAGGGAAGACAAATTTACATAATGTTAAAGGACAAGTGTGAGTTGTTTGTGTGTCTGAGTTCAAAGTGGAGGTGCTTATTGTCTATACTTTATGCTTTTAAGAACAAAGTATACTTCCTTTTAAGAACAAAGTTTGCTTAACTGTTAGTGTTCTTTCTATTATTATTTTGTTATGGCAAATCACAGATAAATTGATTTTCTTCTTTGTGATTCTTTTTGCCCCATAGTCTTGAAATGCATTTGTTTGTCATGGAAACAACAAGTCCACTTCAGTTTTACTTTCCTCCTTTCTTTTTAGCCCTTCAGTCCATGGAGTACAGAATCTGAAGACATTTGTTTTCGTTAATTTGGTCTTTAAAGGAGCAAGCTTCCTTCTGTACACAACTCATCTTAACAAATAGAATCAACACCAATATGTGGTTAAAGCCTCTGTAAATGTGGTCTCTCCCAGTCCCCACGCCCAACCCAACCCTTTTTCTTTCCTTCCTTCATACCCTCCTTTGCACTTCTCTCTGTTCTTGCCCCCATGGCTGTTCTCCTAGTACTCCTCAAAGTCTTCTATTTCAGGGTTAAGCTGTATTTTGTTTTCTTTGTTTTCCTTTATAATATGGTATCAGTAAATATTTATCTTTGTAAGATTGGCTAAGTTTGCTAGGCATTTGATCTCTAATTTTGTCCATGCCTTGCAATGTTTACAATTGTAATTTTTTAAACATGTATTTGGAGTTAATACATATACTGTATTATTCCACAGTGCAATTGCAGCAAGCAGAATTGTATAATTGCTACTGCAACCAATCTCCAAACTTCCCTTTTCTTCCTGGACTCCTTGACATGTTTTCCCTCTCATCTCCTTATCCCCAACCCCCAGTGCGGTACCCTCCTACCAACCCCCCAAAAACTCCTTGTTCTACTTACTGTCCTTGTAAGTTCATTAATCCTGTCTTTCATACATTAAAACAGAAAGATAACAAAGCTTCATGAGGGTGACCTCCAATGGCATAAAACTTCTGGTACACCCAAATATGAAAAAAAAATGTTTTTTATTGAAGCATAATGTCCCATTGGATTAATGTAAGAGTTTGTTTATACATTCCTCTATAGGTGGATTTTTTATTGTTTCCATCTATTTGCTATTGTGTACATTGATGCAATAAATAAAGGAGTGCATGTGTTTATTCATGCTGTAGTCT
Source organism: Nesogale talazaci (assembly GCA_004026705.1). Lineage (NCBI taxonomy): Eukaryota > Metazoa > Chordata > Mammalia > Afrosoricida > Tenrecidae > Nesogale > Nesogale talazaci. The sequence goes on from PVJH01020888.1 coordinate 21,601, forward strand.
TTATTGTTTTAGAGTCTAGGACCAGTAGAGATATTGTTGAATCACACGCCATTTGCATTTGTTTAAGAAAGTGCAATGCTGATTTCCATATCAGTTCTACAGCTCTACAGTTCCACGAGCCATGTGAGTGTTTCGATCTTTGCACATTCTCGCCAGCATTTATCGGTTCTATTAATTTATTTTAAATTTGGACATATGGTCAGGAGAGACCAGTTCCTGAAGAAGGACATCAAGCTTCGTACAGGAGAGGGGAGACTCCACTCTGTCTAATGGGTAGCCATCAACTCTGTGCTAGTGGGTACCTGTGAATGTGACCTTAAGGAAATAGGGCTTGTCTTTTGTAATGTGAGTGGATCATAATGGAATTGTTAGGTCGCTAACGCAGAGACAGCAAGAGTCCATTGCACATGCTCAGAGGTTCCAGTTTCTCACCAGGAAAGGGGTGTTACACTTAGGGGAGTGTGACATCTGGATTGGTCCATCTGGCCATGCAGCGGTCTCCTCTGGTTTCAGGACTCCTCCTGCTGGGTTAAGCACCCTGAGGGTGTCTGTGTAAATCTGAAACTTGTATCCTTTCTCAAGCTCACGTGGACCACAGTCCCGACTTGAGTGAGTTCTTTCTCACGTGAAGTCAAGGCCCGAGGTATTTCTCCCAGGAGCGAGATATAATAAGGTAGATTCTTAACACAATTTCTTCTGATAGTTTTCTCAAAAAAAGGGCAGAATGAACACGGAAAAATATCCCAGGAACAGCTCCATGTGAGGATCTGTCTAAACCCCAAAGTGTTCAAGTCTGCCAAATCTGAACCAGGTAAGTAATCATCTTCTGTGATAATAGATAAAAAATAATGCTGCCAAAATCCTGAATTCAGACTCTTAACACCAAAAAATGTCGGAACCACTCGTTTTCTGTTCTCTAGAATCATCCGTGTCTGGTATTATTCTTATGGCAACCATAGGAGATGACGAGGTTGATAAAGTCACTTAACTTTAGTTTCCTCATTTGTAAAATCAAAACAGTTTAGACAAAAATTTTATCTCAGAATGAACAAGTCTTATTTAGATTCTTCTTCCTCTTTATCATCTCAGTCACTACACTGACCCTCACTTGTGACACAGTCCTCTCTTAATGGAAAAGAAACAAAGGAAAATCTGTTCTAAAATGGCCAAAGGAAAGTAAATATTTAAAAAAAATATTTTGTCATTGAGGAGTTTCCTGAGGAACATACATCCACTTGATGTATCAAAATATATTATTAAAATTTTTGTCAATCCTAATGTATCCTTGTTGTATGATTTCATAATTATATTGCATTTTTACTGTAACAAAGATAAGTCAAGCTATAAATTGCTATACCAATAAAATTCTTTCTTCCTAAAAAATGCTTTCTTCCTATGTGCTTCTTGGTTTTTGAAATCTGGAAGGTATGCGACTGACAAAATTCACTAACACAGAGTTTTTCTTTTAGGCAACTACATTTCAAAAGGAAACCAAACTATTTTTTTATCAAGGTGATGTGATCTGATTTTAAAGGGGATTTGGGGGGTATAAATATTTTATTTCCTTGATACTTCTTGTGACATCATTGAGGCAATTGAGCACAGGGTCGAGATCAGTTTTAATTGCTATATTAGAATCTAGATGTACTATTCAAATTAAATTTCTACCATTCACCATTGGGTAGTTGGGAAACTCCGGAATTCTCCTCTATAGAAGGTAATGTGGTTAATACACTGGGTCCATGATTAAGTGAGTGCTGCGATACAATTAGTCTTGCTCGAGGTATGCTGCTTTTACTCAGAAATTTATTCTAGGCTCTCATATCATTACACAAATGGTGCCATAATACAATAGGAAAAACCACACTCTGTTTCTTACTAAAATATAGCCATGGAAAAAACAAATATGACATTCCTCAAATAAGGACTAGTGAGCTATTCCCAGGTGGCTAGACTTAGTCTCACATAGACAGGACCAATTATCAGTAGATAACAGTTTCTGAAGAAGTGCAGTATCCCACTTGGTAAAATAGATCATCAGCAGCGGAGAGCATGTCTCTCAATGAGATGGATGGAAATAAGTACTCAAAACCACTCTGGAGAAGTTAGTGCAGGACCTAGCAAAGTTTTATCTTTAATAGTCACCTAAAAATGACATTCATCTCCCATAAGTGAACAAGTTCCTATCACTAATCAATATGTGTTAAATGTTGTTTAACAGACTTTGCTTCAGAGATTCTTCTTTGTTATTCTCTTAGCAATTTGAAAGTTTCTGTCTTATAACAATAGCGCTTATGACATTCATATTTATCCCACAGATTTCACTAAGAGGCATCAGACTCCCACATTTTTCAATCAACATAAAGCATCCCAATGTCATCAACCTCATGTCATTCCATAACCATAAGTAGTTATTGGCTCACATTTTGCTCAAGAATCAAGGAAAAGTATTAACAGGAACAAATGTTCTTTGTGCATACAGCAACTGATTTACTGTTAGAACTAGACATCCATCCAAGTTCTATCTCAGAAAGCGTAGGAGAAAGGTGTATAAATTCCAAGGAGTGCTCAAAAAAGTTCATGAATGTCCAAAATCTTGGCAAGAGAAGCAGAGATAGGTGTGTAAATAAATTTTTACATGACACACATTTGAGAAACTTTCACTTTCCTCTGCTCTCTTTAATTGTATTTCTAAAAGGATACAAAGAGGAGGAAAGTAAAGCATTGACATGTAAAATAGCATGCTGTTCCCTCAGGGTACTAGTGAGAAAATGGCATTGCAGCTATATTTGAGGTTAAAAGAAAAAAAATCAAGAAATAAATCACCTTTTAAGATTATGGCAATGTCTGATAAATGTATTCTCCATACCTCCCTTACACATTACTGTTTTTTTGGATATATGTTTTTGCTCTCAGGTATCCCACTAAAAAGCAAAACAGCAATGAGGAATAAAATAATGTAACTATACATTTGAGGGATTTTATATTTGAGTAGTTAAAAAAGATCTACTGGATAAGTGTAATTAACTATGGTAAATTTTTCTTTGTTTGCTTTTGTTTGTAAATTTTTCTGAATGGACAAAGCAGGAACTATCTTTTCGAATGCATGCAATATTCCAAAAGGCAATGTCCAACTAACGAGAAAATTGCAAGTACGTATGTCCTTACCATAGACAGAGAATGGATTGCATTTTATTTGGGAGCCACAGCATTAAGCAATTTGCCTTGAATTGCAAAGATTCTGTTAAAATTCTCTTCTTCTTTTGTAGTTTTCCAAATAGACTATAAAATTCACCCACAGTTGAAAGCAGTGAGATTATTTAAAAATAGGTGTTAAGATGATGACTTCTAAGCTAAGAATATTATATATATTTTAAAGAAATAATCTACTCATATTGACATGTATTTTAAAATAAATAAATGTGAAAACAGTTTGGCTTGGATCATCTAATAAGTATAACTCAGTACATTACACACATGTCTGTGAATATGGTTCAGAGAAGATGATAAAGAAAATGGAACTTCATCCCTATCATTTCTGATATTGATTTGCAATCTGTTCATTTCCCCCAATAAATCACATAATTGTGAGTACTATGTGAGTTCTGGTGTCTATTTACAATGGGTTCAGCAGTAAAATAGAGTGCTGTGGGAGGGGAAGCTGATACCATAATAGTGTAAAGAAGACTAGGGGTTAAAGAAGCATATGTACTCTATGACTTGTAGGAGCTGACCATGCTAATGAGGGGTTGGATTCTCCTCTTGCCTTTTTGTAGCCAGAGGAGATCAGACTTGGTCCCAACCACATGTCTGCAGACAGACTAAAGTTAGTTTCCCTCTCTCCTATCTGGTCGCTAAGTGTCAACCCCCCTCTACAATTGTTATTGGTTTGATTTCAGTTGTTGCTATTTAGTGTGAGGAAATTGTTTAATTTGTTTTCCTCTACAACTTGTGATCTTAAAAATAAAATAATAATTATCTCCACCACTGCCTGTCAATTTGTTGTACCATGGAAGTTTATATATTGCTAGGATGCTGGAAGTTTTGTCACCATAATTTTAAACACCAGCATTTTTGTCCATAGTTCACAGATCTCAGTGCAATTATCAGACTAAGAATGAATAGGAAGAAGTTGCTAACCAATATATAATGAAAATGATTTTATGACTATATATTTTGAACCATAAGATGCATCTGATCATAAGACACACCCAGTTTTTAGAGCAGGAAAACAAGAAAAAGGTATTCTGAACCAACTAGTCCCAGTATACAAAAATGTTTTCAGTACCACACCTTCAGACCATAAGATGCACCCTTGTTTTCCCCCCACTTTTTGGTGGGGGGGGGTGGTGAGTGGGACATGCATCTTATGGTCCAAAAAATATGGTAGTTAAATTTCTTGGATATTATTACTATGCTTAACATAGTGGCAACAAAAATGGACTCAAGTATAGCAGTGGTTCAGAGTAGTCTGTATACATAGAATGAATATGAATTGAAACTGACTCTGTGGCATCTAATGAGTGCAACATTGATTATCTAATATTTATGTCTTAACATACTTTAGATTTTAAAAAATTGGCAAAGTCATTTTAAAGCAGCATTTGTAAAATTTACATATATATTAGCATTTCCTTTGTATGAAATGTTTTACTAACTTTCAAGACAGCACTCTGTGCCATATCTGATGATATACAGTGTTTACACTATTAGATAATATATAATGTCTGTTTTCAACCTTATTATCATTTGAACTTTAGAAAATCTCTAATTAGCTAAGAACCTTTTCCTTTCTTCTGGAATAAAGGAGCAATGCTTTGTGTAACCTTTAGAGTCCTCACAGGATAAGATCATTGGTAATAAATATCCATATTTTAATTTCAACACCGATAAACTAGAAATTATGATATAAGTGTAAGAATTATGACAACAAGGAGCAGAAATAAATTAAAAATCGGTTTTGTGTTTTAAAGATCCATACCAACTATGTACTTATAAAAAGACTACTTTATAGTTAAATTTCTTGGGAAATTTTTCTGATGGAATAAGTGCATTGAGTGAAAAGAGGATAGGAAAAACAGCTATTATAAGAAGAAGAAATGAAAAACATTGGATTCTTTCCAACCACCATCTGCTGTCAGTTTTAGCTGTATCTATAAAGCATATTTAAACAACTAAGGGATATGAAGGTTATATGAAAGATTTTCTGTTTGCAAACAGTCTTCAAGGAAATTGAGTACAGGGTGACTCCAAATTCAATGATCTTAAAATGCTGATAAGATAAAGGAGAAATTTTAGAAAACCAGACTTGGTAAGATCTGGGTGATTCAGTTCTTTATCCATGATGTGGAATCAGTGGATTTCCTAGTGCACAGTTGTTTTTCTGTAACTGAAATAAATTCACATATATAAAGGAAAAACATGATCTCATAACAACCTCCCCCCAAAACACACACAAAGTCCCCTTGTCATTGAGTCAGTTCCAGCACAAAGTGACTTTATAGGCTAGAGTAGAACTAACACACAGGGTTCTTAAGGCTATCTAACTTTTATGGAACACGATTGCCACATCTTTCTCCTGCTCAGTGGATGGTTTCAAATAACCAAACTTTTAGTTAGCAGTTGAGCACTAAATCACTGCAGCACGAGGAATCCTGTTGGTCACATATAAAGGAATATATGAGCAGATATTATACTGCTTACTGATCTTGATGGAATCATTCCTTCTCTGCAGCATAACTGCATTCTCAAAATAACACAACTCTAAAGATGGCTCAAAAGAGAAAGGTTGAAATAATTATCAGAGTCTCATGCCATATCACCCAAAATCAAAACCAAAATGGTCATCATTGAGTGGATGCCAATACACAGTGACCTTATGGGGCAACATAACTGCCCCTTTGGATTTCCAAAATGGTAACTCTCCCAGGATATAGAAAGTCCTGTCTTTCTCCCAAGGAGAAGCCGCTGATTTCAAACTGCTGATTTTTCAAATCACAGCTGAATGTGTTATCACTAGTCCACAGGGTTCCTCTTTTGCCACCAGTGAATTTGAAAACCGTCATACAACATATCCAATATCCTTCTTTTCAGAAAGAATAAATGCTACATTTCAGTCATACAAGAATGTTGTTATTAACTATTATAATATTAGTCTGACTATTATAATATTTGTTTCTTTCACTTGGAGATGCAAGCAGTGGCTTAAGGAAGAAGCAGAGTACAAAACAGAACAAAATGTTCTAAAATTGACTGCAGTGATGATTGTCCACCTCTACTTAATATGACTGAACTGCTGGCTTGCATGATATGCTAATTGCATACCAAAGATAATGTCAAAAGAATAAATGAGGTCAGTATCTGAATGAAAAGAAGTCAAAATATATATTGCATGGGAAGATATACTGTACAAGAACTCTCTATTGTTAAAGAGCAAATATGTCACTTGGGGGATTAAGGTGTATCTGATCCATCCTATGGCATTTTCAATCACTTTATAGGCATGTGAATGCTGGAGAGGAAATATGGAAGACTACAGAGGAATTAGTACATTTGGACTACAGTGTTGGAAAAGCATTTTGAAAGTTCCATGGATTGCCAGAAGAATGAACACGTCTGTTTTGGAAGAAGTACAACCAGAATAAGAAGAAGATGACTCATAATTGTCAAAAATTGGCTCCCGAGTTGCAACAAATGGGCTCAAGCATAGAACAATTGTGAGGATAGTGTGGGACCAGCAGTGTTTAATTCTATCTTATGATAAATTAGAGCCTAGATGACACCTGAGAGCCATTTCCCTAAAGAAACCAATTATCATTAGTGTGGTCTGTAAATTTTACATGGTCATTGCAATAAAGCATTGACCTCATTTAAGATATAGAGTATCAGAATTGTAACAAGGTTGGCTGGTGGAACATGACATACTTCCGTCTCAGAGGAATTGGCCAAGCACGACTAATAATGACGACACCAAGTCTCTCTTCCCCTATTTGAAGTAAGAGGGTGTCAGATGGTTCCCCCTCTCCTACTCCATTCTAACATCCTTTGATTTCTTGACTTCTATTTACATTGGTGCTCATTTTTGATCCAAGTAGAATAAAATTATTAACTTTAATTTCTTCAACATTTTATCATGATGTTGCTTATGAAACTAGCTGTGAAGATTTTCTTGCTTTTGATGTCCATGCAGAGGCCACACTGAAGATGCTAGTGCCCTACCTCCAACAGTAAATATTTCTGTCAATCCTTATTTCTGTCAAACACATTTGTGCCATCAACATATAACAGGTTGTAATACTCTCCCTCTGATGTTAATTCTGTGCTCTTCTTTTTACTGCCCAGCTTCTCAGTTGGTTAATTCAGTGCACAGGTTATATTTGTATGATAAAAAGCCATTCAAGCCCACCTCCTGCATCATGGAAGAAAGAGGAGGCTTTTGACTCCCATAAATATGTAAGACCTTTGAAAGCACAGGGGCAGTTCTACTCAGATCTAGAAGTTCACCGAGTTTAAATCTACTTGACAGGAGTGAATGAATTTTAAAGTGAAATGATACAACCTCAATGCTTATTGTTTCTCCTACTGATGCCTTAATTTAATTTGAAGTAAAATACAAGACATCCTCTTTTTTGTTTTACAGTATTATAGTTGATATAAACATTTAACAACCATTTTATTAAAAATAATTGTTTCAGAAGAGAAATATAATTATAACAAAATATTGTTCCTTAAAAAGCACACTAATGTTAAATGTCAGTTTAGGACATTTACTATAGAAGAATAAACCTAGGCTTTGGCTTATGACTGATGTGCTTGAATCATGATTAAGTCACTCTAGAAGACATAGTGAGTATTAATTATCTTAACTTTCTCTGAATCTTAAAAGAAAATAGCAGTAATCTCATGGGTGATTAATTTAAAGTAATAATATGTTTATTTCTGGCACATGTGGCTATTCAAAATATCATTGTCTATCCGTAGTCAGAAAGCTCCTTAGTGGCAAGGATGGCAAGACTGTCTCACAGGCTTTGGTCACGATGTCAGGAATCACACGTTCCTGGTGATCAAAGTCATGTTTGGTAAAGTACACAGGCAGTGAAAAAGAGAAAGGCAGACAACAGGATGGATTGTCACAAGGGCTGCAACAGATGGCTCAACTATAAGATTACTTGTGAGAGTAATGCCTGATTGGACAGTGTTTTGTCCTGCTGTACATAGGATTTGTAAGAATTGAAACTAACTTGATGGTACCGCACAGTGACAACATCCTCACTTAGAAGTATTTCACAATGCAGTGTGTAGTGTTCAGCTGCTGAGCGGTCCGTGATTTGAAACCACCAGCCACTCCGTGAAATAAAGATGTGGCGGTTTCCTTTGTAAAGATGACAGCCTTGGAAATGCTACGGGGAAGTTCTTTTCTCTCCTATAAAGTCACAATGAGTCAAAAGCACTCAATAACAAAGTGTCTGGTTTTGGATTATTATCTTACAATGAGTTTCACTTCTCCTGAACTATTCTCAGTAAATCATGTTTGTTTGTTTGTTTGTTTTTAAGAAAAGAAGAAAACTATTAGTGGGCTTAAGCTGCTTTGTCCATTGAAAATTGTGTTTGTGAATAAAAGTCCTATAGAAGGTGCACATTTTTGGACCAAAGTTTTCCTAGTAGAATACAATTGGTTTTCCCTGGAGAAGAACACCTTTTTTCACATTCATTTACATTTGTGTTGATGTACAAAAATATGTCAGTACTAGTCACTAAAATTTTTGTTTGGCAAAATAGATGATTGCAGAATATATTATTATTGCAATAAATTGAGATAGAATATGTATGAGAACAGATATCTGTTATGTGTTCAAACAAGATAAGCATTGTTATCTGCTTCATTTCTATCTGCATCATCATGTGGATTTCTGCTTTAAATTGATTGAGCCATAAATAAGCACTTCACTAGGCCTACAAAATTGCAGTTTATTAGATCTGAGTTTCTGAAATAATTGCTTTCAGAGAGAGAATTTAGTTTGTCATCTATTCAATTCTATATTTTTATGACAGCCTGCTTACTTTGGTTTAGAATCAAGATCTTCTCATTACCTGCACCATCACTTTCACTGAATGTGTCTAGTTGGTGATTAGAACTACTGAGAATACAATAAAACAGAAGACACCCAAATCTGAGTTTATCAACTTACTCTGTTTTCACAGAAAAAAAAGGAGGGGGAGATAACATTTCATTAGATTTTACAGAATTCAGCATCAATGGGTAAAGAGCTACAGGAAAATGTTTTATAAATGTCATTCTGCACAATGATGGTGCTAAGCACCAACAAAGATTGAAACCTGGGACACTTTTCTATTTATTCACCCAGAGGCATGAAGACATTAATTAGTGGTTGTGTTGATGTGGTGGTCACGTGCTTATGTTACTTTCATGATTGAGATGTAGGGGTGGGGTCTTGCCTGTTAAGCTGGAGACTGCCATGGAGTAGCCAATGAGGCCTCTATGTGGGCATGGCTTTCTCCTGAGACTTCTGGGAAATCTCGTGATATTTCCCTCATGGAGATGAGAAGCTGTCTCCCCAGTTAGTCTCAGAGACGATGAACTACAGAAGACAAGATGACAGCATCTGAGAACCTGGAGGAGCCGGAGGAGAAGCCACATGGCCTTACCCTGATGCAACCAGACTTCTGAAGCTGGAGAAGCCACATGGAGACCCCTGCTAGTGCTGACTTGCTTCTACCACCACTGGATGCTGTTGACAGACCCTGAGCCCTGGAAGCGAGGAGCCCTGGGGAGACCCCTGTCAGCGCCGGGACTCTGCACCCACTGACCTGTGACTTCGTGAGTTGGAAGGAGACGTTATGGACTGGGAACGGGCATATGGGCTAATATCAAACTTATGACTTTGGGTTGGACTGGGTTGTGGTGCTTTCTCAATGTTGCATTCCTCTTGAATATAAACCTTTCCGTTATATCCATATGCGTGTCTTTGTGTTTGTTCCTCTAGTTTATCTGGAATGACACAGTTGAGATGAAGGGAATAGTCCTGCAAGAAATTGGGATCACCAACAACATCCAAGTTGGGTTCATTGGACTCTCTTCTAGCAGTATTGCTCTACTCATTCAGCTTCGAGTGGCACCACCTCTAGCCTCAGATACTCATGATCATCAGCTAAGTTGCCTGGGCTCACTTGAAGGAAACAAGAACTCAGCCTCTGCCACTGTGTTTCAGAGGAGTCTGAGGGTTGCCTCACTGTGAATTGTAATCTAAATGTTCATTGTTAGACCCATGCAGGAGCCCCATGAAAAGGGCAGCCTGAGTGATCTTCTACTGCAAGGGGAGAGGGAGCATTTCTAATCTGCACACATGTGGTCTCTGTGAAATGAAGAGCTGTCATGGTAACTTCAAATCCTGAAAACACAAATCTTATCTAAAAAGAGCAAATCAATTATATATACTTAGAAATGGAATTCAGGGGTGAGTTAGAATTCAGAGTCACGTGGATAAGGCAGGAGAGCCTATTTGAAAAGAAACTAATGAAAGATATTTGCTCTGTGAGTTAAAAAGATGAATATATAATGTGTTGGAGTTAATGCTTCCTATTAAACAAAAGTATCATCAAATTGTGACCCTTGGTTATACCCTTTACTCATGACATCATTGTACCAAGTACCTTAGAAGTAGGTGACCACCTATCCCAGGTGGCTCAGTAATGTCCAGTATGCCTTTAACTCACGAATATGCCTCAGTTAAGATGTGTAAGAATCGTTGAACTTTGTACAGTTATGACAGTAGTGTGACAAACTCTGACTTTATTCTTCTCAGCAGAGGACATTTAAAGCCTGAGGGTATAGTTTTTCCATCTTATCCTCTCTCTTTCTCTCTACCTCCCCTTTCTTCCTCTCTATCTCTTTTCCTTTTCCTCTCCTTTCTTCCTGCCTTCTGTCCTTTCTATCTTCCCTAAGATCATCAAGTTTTAAGAATCTGAGCCTGGTCTGTTTTGTGTTACAAAACTCAATTATATAAATTAATAAGGTCATTTTTACATACATGTATTTACATACATGTGTAGAGTATTATACAAAAATCAAGGAGTTGCTATTCAAAAAATAGCTAAAAATGAAACAGTTATAAATTCAGAAACATTTAGGTGCCTCTTATTTGGACATGTTTTTTTACTTTCCTATTTACTATAGAAAGACATATTTGTTTAAACAACATACAGGACCTTGCAAACCATACCTCCTTTTATACTTATAAAATGATCCTTATTTCGTTTTTCCTCCTTATAACCAGAACCCTATTGTTATTGTATGCTCAATCATGGTTTTTATGTTTGCTTGTTTTTTTTCATTTTCTGGAATATACTACTTGACTGCTCTTCATCTGGCAAAAGTGGAACTACACTTTAGGATCCGGGTAATATATGACAGCAAGCATCAACAAGCCTTCAGAAATACCCATACAATACAATTAAAGATCTTTTTGAAAAATGCCACCCAGTAATATATGTTTATGAAAAAGCAATCATCACAATGAATTAATTCTTTTAAATGATTGGTGTTTTCTTATACAGATGGAGGGGCAATGTTATAACTAAATGTATAAAAGGCCCTATGTTTCAGCCTTCTTAGAAATTAAGTACTTGTTATTTCCAGATCTTAGATAATTCAATTAACATTTTTACCCAATTTTCCTTTTCATATCTGTACAATAAAACAAACCCAAGAGGTTAAGAGACACATTGCATAAAACAATATAGTGTTTGCTTCAGCAGCACATACACTAAAAAAAACAATATATACTGACTTCCCAGTTTACTGTTTGTCAATTAATGTTAGTTGTGGGTCATTAATTTCTCAAGAATAGGAAGCATGTTTTATCTGTTTGTGTCCTTGGTACAGTCCTGGCACAACATAAATAAAGAATAGATATAAAATGAGTAGCAGAATGATCATCTTTTTCCATCAACTTGATTGCATCATTAGATGCTGACCAACAGAGACACCTGCATGTTAGTTTCAAGCACCTTTAACCTGCTTAATTTCACGTTACGTTGGGTATCCTGGCATCTCACTCTGTGGATGAGGCAAGGTCTATGCCAAGATACACAAGGTTAAAACAGTGTTGGTCTTTTGAGTTCCTCTAATACACTTCCTTTCTGACCTGCATTTAAAGATAACCTCAGAGAAGAACATATCCAAGGCATATGGCAACTCTCAATCCTTCTACAACTAACTTTTGTGATTTTCAATACCTGAGATGAAGCTAAGTGTAAATCTGTCAGCAAATTGTGGGCATTCTACAGCACTTTGAGGAAACTTTTGCATGAGTCTCATATCATGTAACTTAAAGGTAGATATGTACATCGGCCCTTCAGTTTACTCTGAGTGTACCTTGTCAAGCTACTTGTCACAACTATAGTTTTTCAGATTGAAATAGTAATTAGGGGAAATGCAACAGGAGTGATGAGCATATTAAATTGACTTAGTTGCCAGTGAAGAACTCTAAGATAGTTGTCTGCCCTCTCTCAGAACCATGTTTATCTTCCGTCTTAAATATCCCAGTCCAGTACAGATCAAGTCCATAGGTCCAATACTAGTCCATAAGTCCTTCTTCAGACTCATGCAGCCACATACAATGATGCATAATGCAGGAAGAATACAGAGCAGTGGGTGCAAAGTCATGTGGATCCAATAGTGATGGCTGCATCACAGGGTTCCTGCAGATCTCATAGTGTTCCACTAAAAAGAAGGTGAAGGGATGGGGGCGGGGTGGGGATAGGACAGGCCTCCAGAGAGTCATCATGGTTGTACCTCCAAAGGAGTTCATCGAGTTGCGACCTGATTGACAGATTAAACTCCACCCATATATTCTTACATGTTGACACAAAAAATACTATCACACTACAGAACAAAAATGTTTCATACATGAAAGTCATTTAAGCACAAGCAATCAAACAATAAGAAGCTGAAAACAGAGAAACAGGGAGACAAATTCATTTATTATAATATAAGATACATACATACATAAACATAAAAAAGACCATAAAATATTTTCAATTGTGAGAGATAGCCTTATTGTGAGAAAGTGGCCAATAGGAACATGTGGGATTGATCAGGTCACAGTTTGATTGGGGGACAAAGAGATAAATGACTTGACATGGGTTGCTCCTCACTCTCTTGCTCTCTGGTGATCTAAATGTGAGACTGCTTTATCTAATTCTCTGCCTCAACTTGTGAGCTACACTACTTGTGGGACAGCCAACCCTTGGATTGTGTCAGTAGAGACTGAGGTTCCTTTGAGACCTGCTTTGCACACTGCTGGTGTGTACATCATTTGAGCTTGAAGCTGGTGGATCCTGTCATCTTGCCCTGGTTGAGTTTGAAGTCCCATCCTGGCCAGCTTCACTAAGCTCCTAGCTGCTCACTGTTGGTGACTAGCCATGCTGTTTACTGCTTGTGACCAGACTCTGCCTGCATTGCCTAAGGGAAGATTCAGCTGTCTCCTTCCTTGACCTTGGACCCAGCAGCTCTTTGGAGTTGAAGGATTTCCAGTATATTAACTTGCATGGAAGTGAGTTGAACTGAGCCCTCTGTATTACTGCTTGGACTAATTAGCTGTTATATTCCTTCATGCTTTATAAACCAATCCCCTTATAAAGATATAATCACAAATGTCCTGGTTTTATTTCTCTAGAGTATCCTGCACACCAAAATTGCCAATAATAATAAAAAGAGCAATTGAATCATTGAGTTATTTTATTTATGTTTTACTTTTCTCATTTAAATTAAGACTAACAATGTGTTTCTAGGTTTTACAATAATCAGGAATAATAAAAAGTGTGTCAAATCCATCACTGAATCTAAATAGGTCCGCATTTGGAGAAGGTAATTTAGCAATAACCATACTTTGATAAATCTCTATGTTTTAACTCACCAAATCTATTTTTATGAGTCTATTACAAAAAATAGTTATGCAAAAGTTGTTTGTGAAAGCATGTTCATCATAGTTTTGTTGACAATAATAAATATTAATATACACTTTACTCAGTGATGAAATGTTAAATGAAATATTGTTATGAATCCATTAAAATAATGATGCAAGAAAATAAGATTGGCTTGTGAAAATGTTCATACAGAAGTGTTTTGTAAATTAGTAGATATAGAATTATCCCAGATTAATATAATAGAATTATATTTGCATACTGTTGTTGTTAGGTATTGTCATAGTTATGGTTTGTCTCAAATTTTAAACAGCCAGAATTTTCAGTAGTTTGCAATTAACGTGGTTATCCCCATGATGCAGCCTAACACATTCATCAACTCTATGATGGGATCTATTATGGACAACAAAGCAGTGGTAAAAGGATTTAGGGAAGAGTGAAGCCTCATTACTCAAGACACAGCACTGATGCAATTGAAAGAAACTTTCCTCAGGGGTATAGCCTACACCCTGTTTAAGTAAACTCAGTGGGAAATCTTGTGCTTTCTTGTTGATGTGGATAATCTATCTGTCTCATCCACCTCCAGTTCTTTATTCATGGGCCAATGACCCCCATGCTTTATTACTTGCCAAACACAGTAGCTATCAGCAGTCTGTCACCTTACCTTTTAAACTTGAACACATTCAAATGTGCAGCCATGAGCCTGACCTACTGACCTCAGGTAGACCTGACTCTACCTCTACCAGCTGTTGTCCTCTTACTTCCTGGTTCATTTACCTTGGTGTATATATATATGAGTAGGAAAACCTCCAACTTAACATTTATTGATATAAATTTACAAGAAAGTGGATCACACAGTTGTAAAATAGAAGTGTGTGTGTATATGTATGTATGATATATATATATATATATATATATATATATATTTGCTGTTGGTTTTGTTTCTCTAGATAACTCACCCTAACACAGTCATCATTGAGTTGATTCTGATTCACAGAGCTCCTACGTAAAACAGATCCACATACTACCCAGTCCAAAGGCCTTTGTCACAACCATTGGTTTGAGTGAGCCCATTGTTGTAACCACTGTATCAATCCATGTCATTGATCCTTTTTGTCATTTGGCTAGTCTGTACTTTATCAAGGGTGGAATCTTTCTTTATGGGCTGTTCTTTCCTGATAAAGTGTACAACGCACTTACAAGGAAGATGCAACACTCAACAGTCTCAGTTGTAACAAGCTTTCTGTCAGTACTTTTTCTAAGACAGATTTATTTATCCTTCTGGAGGTCTCTGGTTTATACAATTTTTTTTGCCAAAATCATTCAAGTGCGTTACTTTTTCTTCTGTCTCCCTTATTTATTGTACAATGTTCACATGCATATGAGTTAATTGAAAGTATCTTGTCTTGGATCACATAACCCTTAATTATTTTTGGGTGGGGGGAGCATCACTGCCTTCTGGTGATGGGAGTAGGAGGCCCAGCCTTTGCTCCTGTGGAGCTGGAATTGAACCTCCATCGCAGTGGGCCGCAGTCCCGCACACAACCACTATATCACCGGGGCTCAACCCCAACCCTTAATATTTAAAGTAAAATTGTTTGCTTTTAATAGTTCAAAGCAATCTTCAGCAGCAGATTTGCTCAAAGAAATTACATTGATTTATTGACTACTGCTTCCTCCGGTTTTAATTGCAGATCCAAGTAAAATGAAATAAATACTTCAATTATATCTATATTTATCATAATGTTGTTTAATGGCTTGGTTGTAAGGATTTTTTTTATCATGAAGTTTAATCCATACTAAAGTCTTTGATCTTCATCATTCAATACATTATATCTACACCATTAAACACATTAAGTATTTGGCTTCTATTCATTAAGCAAACAAGGTTGTGTCATTTGCTATTTCAACTTGTTAATAAATCTTTCTTCAATCTCAATTGCTTTTCATTTAGCTCAGGATATCAAACAATTTTTCAGCAAACAGATTAAATAGGTATTATTAGAAAATTCACCCTGGATGCACAACTTTCCTGATTTTAAACTGGATGCTATCTCCACTATCTCCTTGCTCTGTTTTAATGACTGTTTCTTGGTCTATATACATTATTTGCTGTAAAATTTCTAATATCTGCGTTAGGATGCATAATTTATTATGGCCCACACAGTTGAAGGAATTTGCATAGTCAGTAAAATTAAGGTAAACATTTTTCTGGTTTATTATGAGTATGCACAGAAATTCAAGAACTGATAGTGAATATCTTGGTGATTTATATCATATTCTCCCAAATTGTTTTATTTGAAAATACATGGCTTATAGTCTAGTGGTGCTATTAAAATATGCCACAAGTAGGTAGCTTTAATTAAAAATTCAAACCAGGGTATTTTTATATATTTATTAGAGTTTCTTGTTCTTTGTGGCAGTCATGGGCTTATGTTAATTTTATGATTGAAATGCAGGGGTGGAGTCTGGCCTGTTAATCTGGAGATAGCCATTGCGTAGCCAATGAAGCCTTAATGTGGGCATGGCTTTCACCTGAGGCTCCTGGGAAATCTCGCAATATTTCCCTCATGAAGATGAGAAGCTATCTTCCCCAGTTGTTGGGAGTCAGTCTCAGAGACGATGAATTAAGGACAAGATAAGCTGGCAGCGTTCGAGAAGCTGGAGGAGCTGGCAGAGAAACCACACAGCTTTGCCCTGATGGAGCCAGACCTCTGAAGCTGGGGTGGCCAGATGGAGACCTCTGCCAGCGATGAGTTGCTTCTGCTGTTGATGGACCCTGAGTCCTGGAGGCGAGGTTCCCTGCCAGCACTGGGATTCTGCACCCACTGAGCTGTGATTTCGTGAGTCGGAAGAAGACTTTAAAGACTGATTTCAGGCATATGGGTTAATTTCGGACATATAACTTTGAACTGGACTGGGCTGGAATGCTTTCTCCATGTCCCATTCCTTTTGTATATAAACCCTTTCCTTATACCAATATGCGTGTCCTTAAATTTGTTCCTCTAGTCTACCTGGACTAACACATTCTTTAAGATTTTTCTCCCCATCTGTGTCTACCCTTTTCACTCTATTTTTAAGAACTGACTAGGTTTCAGATCCACCATACTCTGAGATGAAGTCATTGGTATAATAAAAATGCTATTTCTAATCAGATGCACAATCAAGTGTATGGGAGTCAGAACCTCCATACAAATGTAGGCATAGGGGACATAACTCATCAATGACATCCATTGACTATTTTGTCAAAGTTCAAAAATTATGTGATACTGAAAATATAGGAAGTCACTTCATAAATGAAGACAAAATATACATTAATGCAAAGCAGATCAAGGAGTTCATAATTACTCCACCAATTATTAGTTGTTAGATCTTGAGCATTTATTTACAAATATGAATGTCAAATAGATTAATAATGTAATGAGCATTAATTTTTCAAATACTTGTGTAAAATGTATGTTAGCACCCCCTTTCTTCTTTTATATATAGAACAAGTAAATTGCTTATCTTTAGTATTTTTTCAGGCACAGGATATATTAAAAACTTTGACAGATATGCTTAGATCTAAATAAACACAATCTTGTAGAGTTTGTTTAAGGGAAGGTGACTTTTACATTGAGTTTCATAAATTTCAAATAAGAATGTTTATAATATCACCTATACTTTCTTTTGTTCTTTTACTTTTCTGTGTCATCCATAGTTTATATAACCTCACCTGCCTAATCATGTTATTTTTCAAGGAACTTATTTTTTAATATATAATATTTGGGATCATATATATAAACACATATGTGAAACAAGCTGAGCTTCGAAAATTTCTATATTTTAATTTAATTCTCTATGGTGTTTTCAAAACATACATTTGAAGAGCTGTCAGAGCTCCCAATAAAATGATTTTAAAATAAAACAAAATTTTAGAAACCACACAAACATTATTGTGAAATGTCAATAGAGCAGTTCCAATTCATATTGATCATATGCAAAGCAGAAGAAAATAATACCCAGTCCTGGGACGGCCACACAATTGTTGCTTATATTTTGGCCCACGGTGGAAAAATATTGTGTCAATTTATTTCCATTAGGGTCTTCCATTTTCTCACTGATCTTGGGCTTTATCAAGCATGTATCCCTCTGCAGGGACTGGTTATTCCAGGTAATATGTCCAACATATGAGAGACAAAGACTTGTCTTTGCTGCTTCTGAGGAACAAACCAGATGAAAATTTTTTTTTAATTCAGGGGAAAGCGTGAACGCAGTCCCCCACTACCACAAATTATGCTGTCATGTTACCCACATTTGGGAAAATCACGGGGAAGCAGATGCATTACTTTGA